>JAEANM010003533.1:0-22234 GCA_017656035.1 Myanophis thanlyinensis
CAGATTACAGCTGAAATTTTACATGATTCTCTTAGGTAATTATTTCCCTAAAAATACTGTGAATGATACTTTAGTTAAGGGTATATATGACTTTTTATTCATTTTTTGTTGTTTTTGCTATTTTACAAAAAGAATTTGTGCCTAGATTGTAGGATTGTGCACATTCTCCCTTTTGACATTTATTCCACTTTTGAAATAAATATAACATTTTTGATACAGTGTTTGCCTAATGCCAATGTAACATGATGGTCTAGTGTTTTTAGAGCCAAACTGTATGATGATACCTAGAAATGCTTGGACTTGCAGATGTTGGACCATATATCTTTAGGCTTCTTGCAAGTGGTTGCATCTATCTACCGTAATTGTATTAGTAACTATAAATGCTTGCTGGGTGGATAAGTTTCTGTCTATTTTTCTGTAGATAGCCTCAACATAGCTGCTCTGGACAGCCATATTCCATCAAAGATGACCTGTTGAGAAGTCTAGGTGTTTTGGGAGATAGTTGCAAATTCAAAGAAGATTTTTCTCTTTCTTATTCTTTGTCTCTTTGTAATCTCCAATTTTTCTTTGTCTTCTATCAGTATCGTTCCTTTCTCTATGAAATTTCTGACACTAATACTAAACGAAGGCCAGCTCAGAAAAAACTGAATGGCATTTTAATTGTTCTGTGTGGCGGTCTCTTTCATGTCAGATTGTTCTCATGCAGAGTCAGATAGTTGGGCCTGTTTGCTTAAGGTCTTAATTGGCAGAAAAGCATGGCAATGCGAAGAACTGAGGATGAAGGCTTGTTCTTCAAGCTTGTGGGTTGGTTTCCGAATATTTCATTACCAGATTAAATAACATCTTTAGTGGAGTTTCCATCCCTTCAGGTCAGCTAAAGACGTTACCCAGCCTGGTAACATTCAGAAACCAACCCACAAGCTCAGAGAATGAACCTTCACCGTCATCTTACACCTGAGTTACAGATTATTCACCTTTATTACAAGTGCAACTGCCTAAACTACATGATAAGTTATGGGCAATAGACAATCAGCCATAGAAGACAATCATTTCTACATTTTTATATGCATTGGCCTCTCTTAGAAACCTTACAAAATCTTCCTTTTTTTGTCTTTTCTGAAAGGTCATTTACAATCCAAAATTAATATTGATGCTTGTCTTTTCAGTGCATATTAATTGTGTTAATATCAGAAAAGTATACGTTCTTAAACTCAGTAAATACTTGTGAAGGCCACCCAACATATTTGACAAAGGACAAAAAACCCTTGGTGTGTTTGTGGCCTGGCTAGTCTTGAATTAAAGTATAGAGGAAGTGTCTATCTTTTCCCTGATTTCTATTAAAAAGGTACTTTTTATAAATGATGTCACTAGAAAGGGGAAAGTCTAACTTTAGCTCCTGTAAAGATGGTTAGATTGGAGTGTCTCATTCAGACACAAGTAGCTGTGTATTCTTTACTTCCCTTTCATTTAAGCTAAGCTTCATTTAAACAAATTATTTTCTGAACTTGAGAAAAGAGCAAGCTTTTATGGA
Source organism: Myanophis thanlyinensis (assembly GCA_017656035.1). Classification (NCBI taxonomy): domain Eukaryota; kingdom Metazoa; phylum Chordata; class Lepidosauria; order Squamata; family Homalopsidae; genus Myanophis; species Myanophis thanlyinensis. The sequence continues at coordinate 1,532 of JAEANM010003533.1, forward strand.
GAATGGATGCAAACCAGCAAATGCTGTTCAAATATAATAATAAAGTATGATTTGTCATGAATCATGAAGTCAAAGAGTCAGATTGGCAGAAAGAACACACAAATTCACACCATTACCAGAGCAATTGTTTTGGAATAAATCTATTTGATTCCAAAGTCTTAAGATATCCCTTGCATTAGCTTTGAAAGCAAATTAATAGTTTTCTGTATCCTTGTAATACTATTTTTTTAAATTTGCCTGTTTTATCAAGGTGTCAAGTTAGGCACCATCCTCTGATTCCTAGCAGATTTCTTTGTATGCACTGTATTGCTGCAGGGTAGACATTCATCGGAAAGAAAATGCTGGTGCTGCTGAAAAACCAATAACCATTCATGCCACCCCTGAAGGGTGTTCGGAAGCATGTCGCATGATACTTGATATTATGCAGAAGGAGGCTGAAGAAACAAAATCGTAAGTGGTTCTTATGTTGCCAGAATAGGTGGGAAATTAAAAATGTTTCTTTTAAAAAAAATATGCAAGAGGAAGGTGATCTCTAGAACTGTAAATAACAAACAACATTTTATATGAAACTAATTATCAAAGTTATGCACAAAAAACTTTTAAGAAGACTTTCTTTTCTGTTCTTGTGTTGTAGCGTTACTTGGATAATCTTTGCAAATATTTCACTTAGCTATAGAAGTAAAAGCTACATGAAGAAAACCAGAAAAAAATGCATCCTAAAATTAACCAGAAAGGGAATACAATTTTTGTATAGGATACTCAAAAAGATTTTGGTTAGCATATTTTTGATAGTTCATAAATTGATACTTCTTTGCTATTTGGCCAAGATGATCTGGCTTGATGTTCCCTGATGCTCCATCTATCAGGGAAATTTGTTTGCATGAATAACATTTAAATGACCAGCATTTTAAATTAAATTGTTTTGAAAGCATGAATAACATAAAACTGGAAATCACTGACAGGTGGAGACAAAGTCACTGCAAAGTCACTATCTGTCAGAGTATATTACCGATGAGAAGGATTGCATCTCTATGAGGTAATGAATACACATGTGCTTGAATGCACTTACAGATGCACGCAGACAGATTGTTTGAACTTGGTTGTGCCTATTCGCTAGAACTGGTTGTTAACTTTCTAAGCAGTTCAGAAAACTGCTGTTCAGCTGGTCATTAGGGCAGAGAACCGGTTGTTAAATTATTTGAATCCCACCACTGGCAAGCACACACAGACAAAGCTCCACTCACACAAGTAATGGGCCCTTGCGCTCATGCACAAAACTCCATTTTCATGAGCAGAGGGCATTTGAGTGGAGGGCGCTTATGTTTAAGGGTGAAGCTCCACTCACGCAAGCAGAGGGCTTTCACATGAATAAAGAGCTTCACACTCGGGCATATGTCCACCACTCACATCAATAGAGCTGTGCGCATGCACCTGCCACTCTCTCTCACACACACACACACATCTGTGCCAGCTTGGGCCATCAGTGAAAAGGCTGGGGACTGTTGCTGTAAAAAGTAAAGATTGTTTTAACAATTACAAGCTTGTTACTTTGTTCAGTACAGAGAAATGGTAACTTAAGTTGAATAGTAAACCCCATTATGTTCTTATTTTTAAATTGTGCACAATTGATTGATCCTGTCAGTGTTCCACTGACTCAAATTACTAGAATAAACAGAAGACTTCCACATCAGGAATTTTTTTGTGGGTTGGAGTAATGCCAAGAAATATATCTATAACTCCCTAGAAAAACACATCTCCATTAATTTTTAAAATTTATTACCTCAGACAACCTCCTGCTTCCCAACAACATGACTTCCTTCTTGTAGTAAAATTGCTTTGTAAAATAGTAAAATATTATTCTGCTGTTAACTAATTGCAGAATATACAGGTTAGTTTTTGGAAAACTGATTTTTCATATCCAGGAGTGAAGTCTAATAGTAGATTCTCCTTCCTTGGTTTACGGTATTTGGGGGTGGTGATGATGGGATATCCAGCACTGTTTTTTCCCCAAAATCTGGTTGGAAATTTTTGGGAAGTGCATCTCCATATGTTTCTGTGACCTTTTGTATGTTTTTCATACTCCTTAGAGCTGAAGAGATTCCTTTGAAAATCTTAGCACACAACAGCTTGGTTGGAAGATTGATTGGCAAAGAAGGAAGAAACTTGAAGAAAATTGAGCAAGATACGGGGACCAAAATCACTATTTCTCCGTGAGTACCAGTGAATGTTGCTGCCATCAGGCAAGACCAGCCTTCCCCAACCTAACACCCTGCAGGTACGTTGGACTTTTAACACCCATTCTCCCCATGCAGGACATCAAATGACTGTGTTAGCTGGGGATGATGGGAGCTGTAGTCCAGCACTTTTAGGGGACACCTGGTTGGGAAAAGCTGGACACAACTCTTACTTCTTAGTCTGCTGCATGGTGCACTCTAGATCCATAGCTTGCTTACCCTCCTTTTAAGCAGAACTCACATGTCCTAGCCTAGTTGAGAGAGAAACATCTAGATTTCATTGAGCCCAGAAACATTGTAGTTTTATAGTGCTAATGTTTAATTGAATTGTAAATTTGCATGACGTATTTAATTCTGTGTGCTGCCCAGAGTCCTTTTAGTACATGGGTAGCTCTATAAATTTTAATAATTCATAAAATACATCCGCTTTTAAATAAAATAAAATACATAATATGTCAGTAAAACACCACATGTTTATGTGGCTTGGAAGAATGAGTAAAATAGGAAAATATCCTTATATGAATGAACATAATAGCACTATAATTCTATAATACTAATTTATTTATAAGGAGGAGGGTCTGCTTTCCAGCTGCCATTGTCTTCCTGCCTTTGTCTCATCACTGTATCCAATCATCTATTCATCCATCCATCCATTCCACCAATTTATCTACTTACCTCTCTATAATGTAGTTAGTGCTAATTCAAATGATTGAAAATAATAAAACCAAAGTGGTAATCTTTACAGTGGGAAGCATTTTACAGCAGATCTATGCTAAATTATTCCCTTTCTTCAGGCAAATTATATCACTGTTTCTGGTTTGGGAACAGTACAAAGTTCATCTAAAAATCCCAGTGATTTATTAATGCAATAAGTATCCTAGGAACCTGAGCCTGTCTTTTTGCACATGGAATTTCTTAAAATCTTCAGTTCACAAACAACAAGCAGTCAGAGAGTAAAAGTCTCAAATCTTCCAGTACAAACTCAAGCACTTCATAAAATTATTGGTGGCTTGTTTATTCCAGTGTTAGCGCTTCCATTCACTGTTGCCTTCTGCCTAAATAAAATGTTTTTTTCTAATTTGTTGGGTTTCACCCACCCAGCAATATAATTTAATTGCTTGGATTTTATTTAAAAAGATTCATTCTAACAATCTTGCCCTATTGACCACATTTTAGAGCTGGCTATACATCTTTTTTTTTTGTATTGAAAGGATATTTATCAGTTATTTTGTGATTGTTCAGTTTGCAGGATTTAACCATTTATAACCCTGAAAGAACCATCACTGTGAAGGGTACGATTGAGGCCTGTACCAATGCTGAAGTAGAGATAATGAACAAACTGAGAGAAGCCTATGAGAATGACGTGGTAGCAATCAACGTAAGTTCCTCTCCTTGTGTATGTGTTTTCTTTGTCAAAACCAAATAATTACATATAAGAAGTCTAATAAAGACAGAAGTGAACCTGAGATGCTCCAGAACTTGCTAAATAAAAGTCCTGTAGCCTAGTCTTTTTTTCCCACCCAATCAGATTACATTGTTTATCTCATTTTTCTTTGTGTTTCTTTCTAGCAACAAGCCAATCTCATCCCAGGACTTAATCTCAATGCATTGGGCATCTTCTCAACAGGTTTATCCATGCTTCCCTCAGGAGCTGCAGCCCGTAGACCTGCTATTACTGCTCCCTACAACCCTTTTGCTGTAAGTAGACACACACATCCATCTGTATGTATAGCCAACAACATGATTCCCAAGTTGCTGTTAGGTATACAGACCTGTGCCTTGAAGATTGCCAAGTTCCCTGTCCCAGACTGACTTTTTTACATACATACATACAAAACTCCAAATTTTCATAAAGCAGGTTCAATATCATCTTTGTTTCCAATAATAGTTCTGGGCTCCCGAAGGGCCTTGTAGGCAATCTTTTGCCTACAAGGCTGTACTTCAGTGCTTTATTTAGAAGGATGCCTATCTGCCAAGACCCTTTTCTCTTAGAGACTCAAATGCTTAGGCTGTTTGCTGATATGCTAGCCTTCAGTTCTTTTTAGGAAGTAAGGGTTATATACTATTATGCTTCCCTTCTTTCTTTGGCTCTGTATAAGAACATGTTTAAATCTGTAAGGGAAATATCAGGTTTGTACATGTACTACCTTTACAAAAATGTGCACAATTGTATGGAGAGAAACAGCAAGTTCAGTTGCACCAGAATTGAAGTAAGACTTTCATAGACGACAGTAATAGAGGTCTATCTCTCAGATTACTTTTAATGTAGTGAAAGGGACTTTCAAGCAAGGCTAAAACAACATATTTCTTTAGCACCTCTCTTTGAAAGCCAACTACCTTGGGAGAATTTGCCTTTTGTGGCTGAGTATCTTTTGAGTGGCATTTGTTTGTAGAAGAAGGGTTGCTGAATACTTTTTTGCTTTGCATGAACTTAATTTTGAAAATAAAACCTAACATCTTCTATAGATCTGTGACTACATTTGGTTACCAATATGTCCATTCCATGCAAAGAAGTATGATTTTCATTGTCCATTTCTGGTTCTCATATGTTAAAGTCACTGTTCTTTTCTGAGTCTTACACTGGCCTCCAGAATATATGGAGGGAATGATCCAGTTGCTTGATGGTAGGGCACTTGTAGGGTATGCATAAGATTCCAAGGCATCCCCAGTAAAAAAGAGATCTTAGACAGATCTTGGAGAGCTACTGCTACCACTGATCTAGATGGGCCAGTGGTTTGATTCAGCATAAGACTGATTCATATGTTATTTAATTTTAAAAGATTGTTCAATGGTTCACAACTCTGACAATAATAACCATAGTTATATGGAGAACTCAAGTCAGTGAAACAATAAAGTAGAACAAATGTACAATTATAAAAATAAATCAATATGAGGCAATAGAAGCCATTTAATAGATCTTAATCAGTAGCATATAGAATCAGAACTACATTATCTTTTGGTTGGTTTCAGAAATGAAACAGAAAGGAGATAGTTCAGGTTTCTGGAAATATTATTGAGGAAGCTCAGCTTGTTATAGAGGCCAGTTTTGTAAGATACAAAAAAGAGTTTTTGCAAGAACCTAGAGGAATAGTTTCTTAGAATTTGGGAATCGGTACAATCTCTCTAAAAAAGCTTCTCACATACATTTTCCTGGTACTTAATGCCCTTAGCTTCTGGCCTGCCCCCACTGATGTTAACTTTTTTTCCTGCTGTAGAGCCAAGCAGCATACCTCTCGGGCCTTAATGGAGCCTCGCTGACTGGCACATATCCCCACCTGCACTCCGTAAGTGCGTTGCCCTCTTCTGTCTGGATGCCACCCTTTCATGCACCTTGCTTTGTATCATGCCCACCTTTTGCTTTGCAGGTTTTTAGGCTGCCTTCAGATGATTCTGCACTGTAACAGTTTTCTAAACATTGATTTACCCAGTCCTGTTTAGAGAAAGTAACTTAGCTGTGTGATAAAGCTACCAAATAGATCTTCTCTGTCCTTGCATGTAGTATTTGCTTTACACATTTGCTTACAGTTCTGGAGGTAACCTACACCAAGTGCAACACTTTGTGTCTCAGTGGGTGGCTTGGCAATCAAGATGTAGTATAGAAGTACAGTACAGTGGTCTCATAGTTTTCCTCAGGACAATTGATAGCAAAGCACTATTATGTCTCAGAATCACTTTTGCTACTTTGATAATGTTTTACACATCAACATATAAAACTGCCTTGTACTGTCAGCTATTGGCCTTAATCCAAAGTTATCTAGTTTAATTGGTAGTGGCTCTCCAAGGTTGCAGAAAAGTTTTATGAGACCCATTTTATTAATAAGAAATGGCAGTAATCGAACCTGGGTTTTTCTGCATGTTATATTATACACACTATTGCTTGTTTATGTAGTATCTTGGTACCTTCTCAGACAGAAACTTCATCAACTGCAGAGATCAATAACTAAATCTCTGAGCTTCAGAAAGCTTCACTTGATAAGATTCTGTACTGCCTAGAGTTTCATGTCCACAATGCTAGCTTGATTCCTCTTGCTTTGTAGTGAATAATGTGTTGTCCTTCAGATTTTTTTGAAATTTTAATTCTTATCAGCTGTTACTGTTGACAGTATTGGCTAAGAGTGGCAAAGGTCAAAAACAATCTGGAGGACTGTTTATTACTATTAGACAATCATTGATCCGTTTGGTCATCATTTCAGAGATATTTCCTTACCAGATTCCTCAATCCCTTCAACAATGACAGAGTTTCCAATGTATTGCCTTCACTGGAAAAGCTAGGATACATTCAGAGATGTATCAGCCTTGAAAATAGCCCATGTTGAACATTATAGCACAGTCAAATGTCAGCACAGAGGAAATGTTTTGTAACATTTTGTATTAGATCATGAAGTGTTTCGTGATAATTTTATGTCATGTTTTATAGCATTTGCCAAATTTCAATTCCACAGGAGTCATGGCTCCCAGATTTTGGACACATTCTGTAAGCTAGCTCATTTGAGGTGTCTCAGTTGAAAAGTTTTGTCCTGTGGTGTACTGTTTTGGCCAGTTAAAGGTCATACAAATAAGAATTTAGTAATCTATAGATCCTTGCTCAATTAATCCATTGGAAATGTGTCAGTTCTTGAAAAATGACATTCAATAAGAATGGCAAATTTCCCCTTCCTGTCCTACTTTTATGCTTTGCTGTATCATTAATTTTTAGAAATGATTATCCTTGTGGAACAATCCAGCATTTTCAGATAAAACTGCATGTACTTATCTGGGAGTGGGATCTAAGACCACGGGTTGTATATTTAGATCTTCATTTCATAAAGTTGTAGAACTGTGAATCATCCGTCTTTCCACTTTGTATCTGTGTGTGTTGGGATCTTTTGCTCATTTACAGTTTAGTTCTTCTAAACTAATATAAACTAGAAAATAATTTTAGTGATGCTTTACAGCCTAGTATCTCTGGATATGCATTTATGTTATAGAAAAAAAATTCAAAAGATTTTCTCTAATAAGCAAAGTTGAAAGTACATAGAAAAAGTAGAAAAGTCAAGCCCTCATTGTCAGCACTTGCTCTTCTCCTTTCAATAATTGTCTGGCATAGTATTTAGTACTCATGACTCTCAGTGACTAGAAGTTGTTGTGTTATTTCAATTTGCATACCACCTGACTTCCAATGACTTGGTCATTGAGAAAGAAATAATATTAAAAGGACTAATATTAGTTTATTAAGTATTGAACTTTTATGCCCTATTCCCAATTATTCTGGTGGCTTACAATAATAAGCAGAAATCACAATTAAAATCAGTAACATAAGTAGTGAATTATGGATAGTCCACGGTTGAGACTGATAGCTCAGATGCTAAATGATGTGGTCACTAAGTGGAAAATTGTGTGACTGCAACTGTGCTTATGATTTTACTTCAATTTTTCTTTGCTTTATAGCATCAGAAGGATGTGATCCCAAACAGCTGGGTCAGCCTAAAAGGCAGGGAAGTTTTCCACAACTTGAACCATGAAGAAACTGGGTAAAAGGGCAAATCTTATAGCTCTTTTTTCCCCATGCTTCCATCCTTTGAAATGCTTACCTCGGTGCTGGGATAATTAGCAAAAAGATAATTAATGCTTGCATTTTCATTCATCAGAGAAGAAGGGATTGCAAGACAGTAAACAGACACACAATGTGAAATACACATTGAAAGAAATGGACTAGCACTGGCTGTTTGCTTAGCATAGTTGCAACTATAAACCAAGGTGGGAAAGTGACTAAAGTCAGTTACAGCCAACAGTTGCCAGACAGCTAATTAAAATCTAGTGCTGAGCTTAACTTGCAGTTAGCACTTTTTGGGTTAAGTGCTGTACTATAGAGAAAAACAGCTCAGAAAGAGATTGTTTATACAATCTCTCTGTTCTGCAAGGGGGAGGAAAGAGAAAAATGGCACAGGACAATGTGTACTAATTGAGTGTAATGATGAATATGTGACTGAGAAGACACCACAAAGGTCGTAAATGAAGGCATGGTTGCAAAATCACTTTTTCATTATCATTGTAACTTTGAACGGTTGCTGTCTGAGGCAGTAGCTAAATGAGGTCTACCTGTACTGAAAATTCCTGATCTTCCTTCTTGTTGATCTTTGACTTTGTTCTTCTATCTCCTGTCCTATAGAAGCTGATATAGTGTTCTTAATGTGGTTCAAGATGATGATGGTCAGTAATATACAATGTGAATTGGATACCATTTAATAAAATACTTTTCTGTTATATTTTATTAATAATTAGGATCGTAAAAGAGAGTGTAATGCATATTTATACATGAAATAATTATTCTAATTTATGTATATTTGTGTGGAAAATACTTTTCTAGGTGTAGAACCTTGTACTATATATGATTATGTGATAAATAAAATCTGAATCTTGAATAGTAGCCATTAAAGAGTCATTAGGGTATCTTAAGAATCTCTTTCTTACAATGTCCTATGTGCTGTGGGATTACTGATTGCAGTAACAGAAATTTGAATGAGAGACAAAGGAATATAGGAACCATGTTATAATCTGTTTTCTTCCCCACATCTTTGTAATTTTCTTCAGAATGAAGTAAGGCTGAAGCGCAACTAAACATTTGCTTTTTTTCCCCAGTAATATTTGACATTAACAACCCGGCTTTCCTTCCTCTTTTTCTCTGTTCCTGCATGCAAATCATTTCAAGTGTACAAGATAACTCAACTTGGGAGGCAAAAATCATTATCAACTCCTTGTCTTCTCCCAAGGTACATGATGTCTCATTTTGTTATCCACAGTTGCCAGAGCAAGAAGTGGTGAATTTGTTCATCCCAACACAGGCAGTAGGTGCCATTATTGGAAAAAAGGGCCAACATATTAAGCAGCTAGCAAGATTTGCAGGTGCTTCAATCAAGGTAAGATGTGAGATTGTATCATCACCCTCTTTTCTCTATTGCTATGTTTTGTTTTTCATCACATAAACTGAAGTCTTATTCTGAACTTTGATCAGAAAATGAGGGTGCTGGACTAGGATTGGGGTTCAAGTCCACTATCAGCCAAGGCAATCATTCTCTCTGAGCCTAACCTACATTACAGGGTTGCCTTTGTGAGGATAAAATGAAGATAGATCCCATGTAAGCTGTCTTCAGCTCTGAAGAAAAGGCAGGATATAAACTTAAAAAAGTAAAGAAAAATAATTAAGCAAGACTAAGGAATTTATTGACCTTCAAATGTTGAAGAACTAGCAGCTCCAGCATGCATGACCAAGTAGTAAAGGGGCACTGAGAGTTCTAAAAAAAACCAGTTCATACTGATTTATAAAGAGCTGGACAATCTTTGGGCAACAAGGACTATATGAGATGCTGGGGTTACATGTATGTACCTGCAAGAACATTTCTGTAAGAAATATACAAGTGCTCAGTTATATGAAAATATATTACACTGAAAACCTAACCAGTCCAGGATTCACTGTCATGACACTTTGAGCTCTACTCACAAAAACTTTTCTGCTAACATTTGTTTCTTGCTGTAACAAACAAGAAACATTTCTTTCAGTAGTGCAGCTTTAAGTAAAGCAGTCATCTGCTGAGACTTAAAAAAAATAACAAATTTGCTATTTCCCCATTCTACTGCTTTCCTGTAACTTTTGTGATAAGAAAGTAATGAAACAGTGAATTATATGTATCTTTTCAAGAATTTTATTTTAAATACGGTATTTCTTCACGTGCATCCATTTCTATAAACCCTATGCCTACTTAAGAGTTAAGTAAGGACATTAATTACACTTGGCTGCCAACCTGATAGAACTGGTGAGATTTAATCATCATTTCTTCAACCTTCTTCCAGGTTTACTGTCTAAAGAAAACCAAGTCACTTTCTGCATCTCTATGCCTCTTTATGTCCTTGGGCATTCTCCTAACAGATTGGTTGCCATATTCTTTCTTTCCAAAACACAAACATATGTGTACACATATATCTGTCTGCTAAATTGTAAGCAAGACTGCTCAGAAAGCAGGGAAGACTTACTTATATATAGCTTGCTTATTCTTCCTTCTTTGCACACCTTCTAATGTCAGTAGATTACTTAGGATAGTGAGCTATTGTAATGAAAGAAATAATTTTCTCATTCAACAACTATCTTAAAATACAACTGCACTTTCCAAAATCCTTTTAGTGGGCTTCCATGTACAGTATACTTGTTATTCTAAGAACACTTTCCCCCCAAAATTAATAGTACCCCTAGGCAGAATAGCTGACTGGTAGACTGAACAAATGTTAACTAATATTGAATATAATCCACAGGTTAGTTATCCTTTTATACCTTATTGACACTAAACTATAAAACCATTCTTTTCATTAATTTTATGAATTGCAGTTGCTTCCTACCTATCCTCTGGGTAATGTAAATTACTGATCACTGCAAATAACAATGCACCAGTGAAAAAAACCGTGGAATATTTGTGGGGAAAGAAAATTCTTCTCTGGAGAAATAATTTCAGATCTTAGCTGTGGACATCTCTTTAAAAGGCAATTGTTTTCTCCCAACCTTCAGATACTGTAGACTGATATAGAAAGACAGCTGGATGAGTACACAGAAAAGCAGGGTATTTAAGAAATGATTCATTATGAGAGACTTACGCAACTAACTTCTGGGACTGTGATGAGTCGGCCTGACTTGTCCTACATTACACAAGCACAGCAGGTTTGGGTAAAGTTTCCTCAATCAGAGTAATCTGCGAATGAATCCCCATGAATTAGACTTATGATTTCTTTGGATTGCAACGTATGATACACCAAAACTACTGCTGAACGTATTTGAATATATTCTGTGTAAAACTATTGCTAATTTAATCAGTAATTATTTTTTAATACGGCTTTCACTCTGAAACTCATTTCTGTAGTAAAAATTGAGAAATCAGACATTTTCCTTAAGAAAAAAATTGGAGACTTTACTGAACTCAATCAGGGTATTTTGATGTGAAATCTTTTGCTTTTTGTAAAATGGTCTCTCCTATTTCTTTGTTCTCTTAAACTTATTTTCTTCAACTAGTATTCAGATGTTAATTATTACATACTATAATAATTCTATACTATATTATTACAGGATTATGATTCCCACAATCTCCTATGGTAATGGCTAGGATCTTCACTGGTGTCTTAAATATTGGGAAGAGGTACCCAATTTTACCTGTTGGGAAAAAGTATCTTAGGTTAATTGCAGCAATGTTTTATCACCAATGAACAAAGAGTGGAATCATTTCCCCCTTATTTTGAGCAAGAGGCTCCATCTTTAAGGAAAGTTTCCAGAAATTGTTATTGGTCACTCTAAGACAGGGGTCTTCAACCATGGCAACCTTAAGACTTGTGGACTTCAACTCCCAGAATTCCTCAGCCAGCTTTGCTGAGGAATTCTGGGAATTGAAGTCCACAAGTCTTAAAGTTGCCAAGGTTGGAGACCCCTGCTCTAAGAAACAGGATAGAATCTGTATTCTTAAAAATGAAGAACAGTTTCTCAGTTGCACCCCTTTGTAGTTGAAATTGCTACTCAAAAATCAAACACAATAAAAATGGCTTAAAAATAGATACAATAAAGAATCTAGAACTGAATGCAAGAACCAATTTAGATTTTCAGTAATAGTCATAAGCTTTCATGTAATGGAATCCACAGCAGTGTCCTTTGAACTTCGGAGCTTCTTCATCAGTTTTTGTATTACATTGAGAAGCATTGATTGAAAGCTGAGGGGAAAAATAAATTTGTTATACACTGTTGTGTTCCCTGTAACTTGCAGATTGCACCAGCTGAGAGTCCAGATGCCAGTGAGAGGATGGTTATAATTACAGGGCCCCCAGAAGCACAATTCAAGGTCAGTATTAATAAGCCTATATCATGAAAAGCAAGACAGTTGCCTGCTTCTTTATCCCAGCTACTGAAATGATGCGGGCAGCAGCTGTTCAAGAGGGCTGATATGCTGGCAGACCAAGAACCTACCATTTTTACTGCTGCTTACCCCAGAGTTATAGGGATATGGACTCAGGCAATCCTCATAGCCATAGCTTTAAACACCATCAAAATAGTATCAGTCACTTTTTTTAATGCCATTGTAACTTTGAACGGTCACTAAACAAATTGTTGAAAGTTGAGGATTACCTGTAGTTTTATATATAGCAGTGATGGCGAACCTTTAGAGACTGAGTACCCAAACTGCAAATCTCTCTTGGGTGTTCATGCACACGCAGTGGAGAACTAAAGACAAGGTGGCCGGCAGGGAGGCGGGACATTACAACATCAGCAGCTCTGCAGGAGGAGAAGTTGCAATTTTCTTTTGTGAGAGGTTGCAACTGATTGACTGAACTATTTTTTAGTCCCACAAAGTTCTGTTTCCCTGCAAATGACAGCGAAAAACACAATAGAGAAAAGCGTTGGAGCTGAGTTGGGGTGACCCAGAGAGGGCTCTGAGTGCCATCTCTGGCATGCATGCCATGGGTTTGCAAACACTGATATACAGTATTTCATATGTACTCAGCTGTCTCAGTATGTCTCGCTGTGTTTAGTGAGACTATTGTAGGTATGTGTGCATTGGGTAGCTACCTCAATCTCATAATGCTAGAAAGAGTTTCCCTATTTGCTGAGTTAGAACAGATTTGTGGCCAAAGCCTTTTTGAAACTTTACAAGCGTACGTAATTTCACTACCATTTAAGTCCCGAAATAGGACAAATCATGCTTTAAATACTAGATGTTACAAGCTATTTGATGAGGGGATTATAACTTTTCTAACTGATAAGGAGAGAATAGCTGGACTGTGGTCTTTTTATAAAAAAATATGGCTGGGTTTTCTAAATAAAATTGGTTTTTAGGAACAACAGTTATCCTTTCCTTGGTTACTGTAGCTAAATTTGGTATTGCACACAGGCTGGATGAATCCTCAACACAGCACCCAATACTGATGTCATACTGGATGGATTAAGTAATTTCAAGCTCTTTATCAACCACCATTCAAAAACTCAGATTATTTTCCCATGAAACACCAAAATGGATTCTTTGTATTATGAATATATATTATAAATTAAATTTCATCTTTTTTTCTGAAAGCTTTCTTTCTTAGAGAAAGCTTTGTTGATGAATTATAAAGAGACTCCATTGACCTGATTTCTACCTTAGGCCCAAGGACGGATATTTGGAAAACTGAAAGAAGAAAACTTCTTCAATCCAAAAGAAGAAGTGAAGCTTGAAGCTCACATCAAGGTGCCTTCTTCTGCAGCAGGTCGGGTGATCGGAAAAGGTGGCAAAACGGTAAGTGGGATAAATCTTACATTCAAGGATTTAGTGACTGATTAGTGAGTCTAATACAGTACATAGTCTAACCCTGAAATAAGAAAGTAGTTTTAAGCAAAAATTGTTCTTTGTTTGACATCAAAAGCAAACGAGACCTTCACTTTATGTTAGTTTGACAATAAATCATATTCAAACTTTTTTTCTGCATGCTTGCTGTTATAGGTGAATGAACTACAGAATTTAACTAGTGCAGAGGTAATTGTACCACGTGACCAAACTCCTGATGAAAACGAGGAAGTTGTTGTCAAAATAATTGGTCACTTCTTTGCCAGTCAGGTATAGTAGCACTATAAAATAATTTCTTCAGTAAATAGTTAATCTTCAAACCGCTATTTGAATGACATGGAAATGCATGTTCCCAAGTTTAGGTGTATGCAATCAGAATGGTGGAAGCAGTCATGCCCATCTTCATCAATATTGTCTATCTCACTCCTGAAAATGCCATACAGAGACACTTCTGCTAATTGCAATTGGCTATTTTCTTTAGGGACAAAGAGCCAAAAGAAAAAAAAATAAATCTAGTTTGCAGCAACATCATTCACTATATACCTCTCTATCCATTCCTATTATTGTGAGCCACCTTTGCTTATAGCATGGTCACACAATTCTTCCTACATTGCCTTTTGTTCTGTATTTATTCCCCCAAAGTATATACATACATACATACTGTTTCTCATTTTTTAAAAGAAGTCCCAAAATACTTTTGCAAATACTTGTGGGTGGTTTAGATTGGAATTTAGGGGAAACAAATTGCTCAGGAAATAATTGTAATTTTCTGCTAAAGTAATGTTTAAATTCTAAACTAAACAACGGGAAAAATCATGCAACATTCCTAAACGTCAGAGTATCAATGTTTTGCTAACCCAACGAATAGTCCATTCATTGTTTATGGCTTTCTTTATACTGAAGAGAATATACACATCTTATCAATAGAGACAGCTTTCCAATTTTCTCCTTTTTGAAACCAAATACTTTTGTCTTTCTCCCTATTATAGACTGCTCAGCGCAAGATCAGGGAAATTGTCCAGCAAGTGAAACAGCAGGAACAGAAACATCCACAAGGCACCCCGGCCTCACAGCGCAGCAAATGAGGCTGCAGTGTGCTGGCCAGCAACAACTGATGAATGTAGCCCTTCCAACACCTGATAGAATCACCAGACCAGGGAGCAAACCAAAGACTATCTATATGACGGCATCCAAGTCTGCCCAAGAGGCTGGGGCTCTACAGAGGACATCCAGTACCCAGGGAGTGGGAAGGGATGGGCTTCAGCCAGCAGGAACTGCCTCTCTCACCCTATAGTCTCCATGGAGTCTCTCTAACAGTACAACGCTATCCCTTTAGTTGGACTAACATAGGCAGAAATTTTGCAAACTTTTTCTGTACATGTATGTACATACTAGGAAAGCATTTTTTTTACACAGTGCATGAGCTGCTGCACCAGATAGCATTAATATATTTTAGAATTAACCTAGCTAACTAAACTAACTCCAGTCTTTAATTTTTTTAATGATTACATTTTTAGAAAAAGCCAGCTTTTCTAGACTAAAATTAAAAGGCTAGTCCATTATGGGTTTCTAAGAGAAAGTAGGATGGGGACGTAGGATAGCCAGAACAAAATTGAAATGAGACTCAAAGGTGAACAATACTTTGAAGGACTTCAGGATGATTAATGGTAGCAGCATACCATCCTAGATTGCCTGTAAGTGCCAACAGAAGGGATACCGTCTTGTTAGCAGAGGAATCTCTATGCATTTCTTTCTCCAGCTCATGTGATCTTCTCTTTGCTTCACAGATCTCAAACTGGTTTTTGCATACAGTCTCTCATTTTGTACCAGGGTGCAATCCTCCAAGTACACGCATGTGTGTGTGTGTGTATACATACACACACAGAGTGCATGTGCGTACGTGTTATATATACACACAGATACACACAAAATGCCAAGCTTTATATCAGTTTCCTGAAAGGGTGGGGGAGGGGAAATCTTTTACCCTGCTTACAGGAAAATAGAGCACACTTGGTACTTTTGCATGCAGAATGCTGCCACCAATACTTTGGGAAATGGATTTTTAAAATGGGATTAACAAGAGGGTGTTGGCCCAGGGCATGAAAATTGCAACTTTTTTCAAAAAAGAAAAAAAAAGAAACAAACTACCTCAGGTGTTTTCATACCTCAGCACCTTGCTCTTGTGTGTCCCTTTTTGAGATTTTGTATGCCTTGTAAAACTGAGAGTTGGAGCATTTTTTATTTTTTTAATAAAACTGAGTTGGAAATAAATTTAGACAAAAGACAGCTGCCAGGTGGAAGAAAACATCATTCTGTATGATGATTATTCTGTATTATTCTTCTGCTAGATGTGAGTCAATAACCTTCAAACATAGTAATAATAAAAATAGAAGTGCAAGAGACACTGGAGCAGAACTCCTGAGTTTGACAGGTTAAACACACTATTAAGAGTTTTTCTGTGCTAATGGATGTTATACTGGTTCTGTGAACATGCCATTGTACCATCAGATTGAAACACCAGTTTTCTCTACTTTAAACAGTGTTCTGTGGAAAAGCATACAAAAAAACCAAAATACATCCAGCTAACAAGACCTGACCTCTGTAGTTTTATTTAACTACAAACTTGGAAAATAGATGGGGTGCAAACCTTCCTCTCTCTAATCTATATCTTCCCTTGCTTTTAATTAGAGGACCTTTTGTGGTCTCGTGAGGTCAGTGGGTGGAACAGAAACAAAGATGTGTTTTGTACAAGTACCTGGTTCAGATTCATTTAAATTACAGTGGCAACATCAAATCCAATGGAAATGTTGTTTCAGCCATAAAGCCAACATACAGTATCAGTGCAACGTTCCAGTTTAAAGCATCCCTCCCAGTTTATTATGTCCAGCCGTTGTTTAAAGGTATACACCGAAGGGTCTTTTTAACTAAGATGCTACTACTATCGGCTCCAAAAACACATTTTTCATCTGAATTTTCAGGAGACATTTAACAAAGCCTTTTACAAGTAAAATAAAAGACATAGGATTAAACCAAGATGATCTGATAACTTAAAACATTTTGTGTTAGTGTGTATCTAGCTATTTACTGTGATAGGGAAAAAAGTAATATTTTCTAAGATAAAGTTTACAGAGAGCTAAAATTTACAGTAGAGGTTCTCAACAGGACATTTGGAGATCATAGCCAATTTAGGTCATAGTTGCTTTTAAAATCTGATCAGACTTGTGAAAACAAGCGAACAGCTGCAGTACCACAAAGTTGGAGAACTCCTTGATATATAGAATAAAACATAATCATTGAAAGCAAGAAATGAAGTTTTTCTGCCCAACTGTAATCACAGTGAAACAATCCATTTTATTTATGGACATCATATTTGTTCATTATCATTTTAGTGGGTAATTGGTTAGGGAGTGTTTGAGAGTTTGGGAAGTTTGAGAGCCTGTTTTAATGAATTAACTGGGCATTTTGTAAGATACTTGTTTTCCTTTCTAGGAAAGGAACTAAACTTGGTCCTATTGGGAGCTTCTTATAAATGAAAAGATTAATGATTCTCCATTGGTTCATCTCCAAATCTCCTTATTCTGGGTCCAAGAACGACCTTCACACATTAACAGAGGGCATATTCTCTCAACAGAACCTCCTTGCCTGCCTGTCTCCTGTTGCTGAGGCAACCTGAAGGCCGCCTATGCATTCTGTCCTGGAGAGCCACCTGAGAGGAGACAACAACCTGCTGGGCTCCAATTGGATTGCTGCAGGATTGTCCACCCCATCCAGCCACAGGGCTCTCTAGCTTTATGATTTCATTGAAAAGACTTAGAAACCCAAGGTCTTAGAAATACCATGAAAGGCCCTCAATACTCTTCTATTCTGGCAATGTCCCCCATTTAATTGTCCTAAATTTAATTCAGTTTTCTTGCTTGAAACCGCCCAGTTTAGAGCACAAAGATAGGCAACTCAAACTGGTACTCAAAGCTAGAAACGCCCATTTACCCAAGAATTTGTGGAATTCTGACTTCTGATATGAAAAGACTTTGGCCTGCATGGGTCTAACTGCTGCTTCCTCACTCCCAACAAAACTAGCCACCTCACCTAAACTGCATCTTTGCTGGGTAGCCAGAGACTCTCTTCAGAGGACAAAAGGCTAAAGGATTATTGTGGATTTGGATGGGCAACAATAGGCCAATTCCTGTCTCAAGGTGACACACCTTCCCTCTGCCACAAATGTTCACAGGTCTCAAACAGACTTTCACTGTAGAGAATGCAAGGCGGAGGGAAGAAGAGACCTGTTGTCCTGTCCAGAAGGGTCTGTGCTGTATCAACAAGAGACAGACAGGTAGCAGAGAATGAAAAGAACCTTCCCTGCTCTTCTGCAGCTGTATGGGTTAACTGCTCTACATTAGGGCAGGTATTCTGGACTTGATCCTGAGACATGGTAAAAGGGTTATTGGTGGCAATGATTTTGACATCCGTACACTTTTCTTCTCATTGAATAGTCTGAATAAGCCCTTTCACAGTAAATGGCAGTATCTGCTGTTAAATTTCTCATTGTTTAGGAGCCTTATGCTTACTAGAAACAAATTATTCTCAAACACCTAGACTGAA
This sequence comes from Myanophis thanlyinensis, assembly GCA_017656035.1. NCBI lineage: Eukaryota > Metazoa > Chordata > Lepidosauria > Squamata > Homalopsidae > Myanophis > Myanophis thanlyinensis. The sequence continues at coordinate 19,686 of JAEANM010003533.1, forward strand.
GGTGTAAAACTGATAGTTACGCTATATTGGAAGAACTGGCACAATTCAGCACTGATCAGCCAGTGCTAATCACTCCAGTAGAATTTATTTCTAGAGAGGCTAGAGCTTTTTTTTAATGTAACTTTGAATATATCTTTACCAAGGGCCCACAAACCATCATAGTTTCCATTCCTGACGTATTCTACAGTAAAAGACTTAATTCTGCCCAGGACACAGCTTTACTTTATAATAAAATTAGTTCCTGTAAACATATCTGCATTGTCATCTCTGTTTTAACAGAAGTCAGGGCTTCAATATTAACTTCATTTGCTGACTGCTGTACTGTATAATAAGGCAAGTGAGGTGAAATACCATGCGTAGAATAATAGAAAACTGGACAACTAATATCACAGGTGATCCTCAACATACAACAGTTCATTTAGTGATCGTTCAAAGTTACAACAGTATTGAAAATAGGGTTTTAGAACCATTTTTCACATTTATGACCCTTGCAACATTCCTATGGTCACATGATTTAGATTTGGATGCTTGACAATTGATTCATATTTATGAAAGTTGCAGTGTCCCGGAGTCATGAGACCATCTTTTGTGAACTTCTGACAAGTAAAGTCAATGGAGAAGTCAGATTCACTTCAAATTAGTGTTACTAATTTAACAACTGCAGTGATTGAATTAACAAATGTGGCAAGAAAAGTTGTAAAATGGGTCAAAACTCACAAATTTCTCACTTAGCAACATATTCTGGTCTCAATTGTGGTCATAGATGGAGGACTACCTGTACTTTGCAAAATAATAGAAAGCAGCAATAATTACGGATTATTACTTTACAAAAAGGTTGCTGTGATTAGGCTCTGAAAACAGTACATAACGGGCCTGTAATTATTTATTGCAGCATAATTCCAGGATAAGTTGTTTGTTAAAAGAAAGTTTCCTCTATATGTGGCATGAAAATGCTTGTTTTTTTCTATGCCTCAACTCTAAAGTAAGTAGCCTAACACTGTGCACAATCTTAACATTTAGCCTAAACAGAGTGACAGTAACGAAGGAATTAAGATTGTCATTGTGAAACATAACTTGCTATTCTCCTTACCCATATTACATTGCAGCATATAACAGTTGAAAAATACTTATTTCAGTTCAAAAACAGAAAAGGCAATGAAAGTCACATCAGTTATATCAGTTTTACTAGATGTTTATTTCCATTTTAGTTAAACTATCTTAAAATTCCAACACACATCCAACACATACAAGAATACAAATAAATAGTCTCATACAACATTTTAATTTTTAAATAAAGAATAATTCCCACCTAGGGCTTGTACAATGGATTTGTTACAAATCAAACAAAATTTTCCATTTTTCAGCGTCACTAAGATCCAGTTCTATGAAAATATAAACTCAGGAACATACTATGGGTAAGCACACTCCTTTCACTGCTTGCAAAATACTGTCGTAGATTCCAGACCAAATGCCCCAATGGAAGTATACAATAAAACTTCAAAAATAAAGCTCAGAATTAAGCATGCTTTTTGCTTATAATCAAAGGGCAAGTCCAAATTGTATTTTGGATTGAGTAGATCAGTTAAAATTAATGGGACAAATCAGCTACAACTACAATTGCATTACTTATAAGCAGTATTAAGTTTGAATCCAATCAGGGCATTGAAACCATAGATAACCTGGCATTCTTTGGAAAATCGCAATATACGTATATTTCTTTTTCATGTCACATAGGTCAAATTCATCCAAACATTCAGCATCAGTCTATTTAAAAATACTCTGTCAGATACCTGCCTTCTGCCATATATTTTTCTCCTTGGAAGGAAAACTTCAAAAAAGCAAGCTTCAAGAAAAGCTTCTATTATACTTCTGGATAACTCCCATCTCTAGAAATGGAGCTTAGCCTTGAGAGTATTTTGAAGCTTTGCTTTTAAATGGGTGTTTTATGCACATGAACCATAACAGTGGTCTGGCATCATAGCAATTGCTGATGAAGAATCTCCCATACCATTTTTTTCCGATAATAAGGCATGTGAAACTGCAAAAAGAAATTGTGTTAACATAGTTGATACTTCCATTTACAAACATGCTATTTTATTTTTATCTTCCTTAATAACAAATGTTCTCTCAGTAACTGACAAGAATACATGTACATAAAATCCAAAATAAAATAAGCATTAAAAATGAGAATCACTAGCCCAGGATATAGAATGCAAGACAGAAAATAGCTATTTGACATAAAACCAGTAAAGCTCTGAGTCCATAATTTGTTGTGTTTAAATGGTTAAGCATCTAGAATAGACATGGGCAAACTACGGCCCGCGGGCCACATCCAGCCCGTTGGGCTTTTTAATCCGGCCTGCCGAACTAGTTATTAGCAGAAGAAAAGTCCCAGAAGAAAACTTTTTCTTTTTTCTCTCCACGAAAAAAAGAGAGAGAGAGAGAATCTGAGAAGCTGATTTCACTGAAGGGTCCTATGTTAGCTGAAACACTTCCTTATTCATGAGGAATTGTAAGTCAAGCTTTTCCCTATTGCATTGGTGAAGACA
>JAEANM010003534.1:0-17505 GCA_017656035.1 Myanophis thanlyinensis
CCGCATTCTGAACCAACTGCAGCCTCCGGACGCTCTTCAAGGGGAGCCCCATGTAGAGAGCGTTGGCGTAATCCAGATGGGAGGTCACAAGGGCAGAAATCAAATAAAATATAAATATAAATCAAATAAAACCTTAAACCTTAAACATCAGATACTCAATTTTGCCAGCATTTAGATCTGAGCACCTGACAACATAACAGAAGATGTTAATATCTCAGTTTTATTCTGTACTTCAATACTGCCCAAGTTTCAGCAGCTGGACAAAAAACAAATGGAAATATTCCATTTTTTATTTCAAGCTACAAACAAAAAAGTTACTTCTACTCTATCCTTGGCACTATCTAATAAGCAGAATAAACAGAAGCTACACTAGAAGAAAGGAGAGCTTTTGATTTAAATCTGGCTGTACCAAATGTTCAAGATTAACTTTACCTAAAAAACAGTATGTCCAAGTGAAGAATACCAGTACCTCAGACACACACTGTAACACCTGCTTGACTTTTCTTGTCACTGAATGGACAGGCAGATGGAAAGAGAAAGAGGCACAGACAAGTTACATCATTTGAAAAATATGTGTATTTTTAAAATAGAGGGGGCTAATTCAAATCATCTCAATGCTGATTTTGTTTTAAACTCTGCTCCACATCTGATCAGATAATTAATCATTTATTCCCCTTGATGTTTGCATTAAGTTCTTCTCACAATAGGAAAAGTAAAGTAAGTTCTTCTCACAATCACAAAACTAAAGTATAATCCTCTAGCCTAGTTCCTGATCCATAAAGAGAGCAAGAGGTACCCGGTAATGTAGGAGATTCAAACTGCAACTTATTTCCTACTTCACTGATCACTCCTTTCCTTGCCCATGAATCTTCTTGCTTGACTTAACCACTGTCATCTCCTTCTACAGCCAGCTGTTTTTTTAAACTATTTCTAATCACTGCCGTAGAGCAATGTTGCAGTTCAAGGACCATGGAAAATTCTTGGGAAACATGGCCACTGGACTTGGCCTAATAATTGAAAAGCAAGTGAGCCAAGGAACAACTAACTGGTGGGATGTGGTTCAGATAAACTGAACTACTAAGGATGGGGAGATAGTTCTTCTCTGAACGCGTTCCCATTATCTTTTGTTTTAACTCTGCACATGCAGACTCATAAAATTAGGTTGAATGCTATGCTATCTTCTTTTGAAATATAAATCAATATTTTTAAATGGGTAATCATAAAAAGAACATTTGCCTCTGCAATTTAAACAAGTAGCCCAAGAAAAACTGTACCACATATCCTGATAATGACACTATGTGTTATGTACTAGCTTATTAGCTAATATTGTGATTGATTTGATTGATTGATTTGAACAAGCCATACATCATAAAATATCAGAAGTAAAATAAGCAACACTGCTATATTATTTTTTCGGCTAAAGCAAGTTCCCCTAAGTCAGAATGCTTCTGATTCAATGAAAGGTACGTTCTAATTTTTCTGTTATAAAAATCTGGCAGCTAACAATAGAAACTGAATCAATTTAATATGTTCCATCAACTTATATTCCTTAGGAAATATGGACAATGAAACAACAAATTTCATTTTCAAAGATTACTGGATTATTTTGCACTTTTGATAAGTAATGACTAATTAGGCATCGCTTCAATGATGGTAATATCATATTTCCCTGAAAATAAGACCAGGTCTTATATTTTGGGGGATGCTCTGAAATAAGCACTTATTTTCAGGGGAAACATGATTTCAGAGTGATCAGCCTGGCTGGGGTGTGCACAAGAAGTGGCAAGCAAAGGTATCTGGCAGTAGCTACAACCCACCAGTCTCTTGGTCTGTGCACTCTGGAGCTGCGCAACCCACATAATGCAGGTGAGTAAATTCCCTGTTCAAGCAGCAGATGGAGGCAGAGATGTGGGGAAGGGGAGGCAGGCCGTGGGAGGTTCATCTTCGTGCAGTTACACCAATAGCAAACGGAGGCAGAGGTGCGGGACTGAAAGCAGATAATCCCAACATGCCAAGCAGATCACAGGAAGTTGAGAGACATGAAGACAAGCCTCCACGCCACTCTGGCCCACCAACTCTCAGCTTTCCTGCAGCCTGTCCGGATTGCCTGCCTTCCCCCATGCACCTCTGCCTCTACTTGTTGACACCATCATCCATGATGCTCGCCTCCTGTGCTGGCCATGCCACACCCATTCACCGGGGCTCATTTTTTGGGTAGGGCTTATATTAGGTGCACAGTTAAAAATCAGGCTAAGGTTTATTTTTTTGGGTTAGGTCCTATTTTTGGCGAAACACAATATTGTATATACCAATCTGCTTGCAATTCTGTCAATGCAGCCTAAAAACATTTAAACGTAATGGATTGGGGTGCCACCTATAGATTATTTTCCTGATCATTTCTTGATGTTAGATTTTAAAGAAGGTCTATGTCACAAAGAATTCCAGTTAGATTCATCAAGGTCATCTTTGGAAAGTTAGAGAGAACCTGCTGTGCTTAATAAAAGGAGTGTTATGTAATACTGAATAAATTTCTTTGCTTTAAAAATAGTTGCACACCATTCTTCAAAAGCTCTAATGACTAAAGTGATTAACTTTAGACAGCTTAGAGAGGCATGTTTTAATGATTCATTTGAAGTCAAGACAGAATTTATTCACCAGTAACAGAGTTTCCATCAAAAATTAAATATTTAAATTTACAAAAACCTCTATAATTCCATTCCGTGTATTGAACACATTAGTTAGGAAGCCAAGGCTGTTCATTCACACCAGATCCTAACAGCCATCATGCATCTGGACAGCTCACTAGAGCATCATTTGGTCAGCAAGTCAAGACATACAGTAAAATAAAGTTTGATTATACATGGATGTCCTCTCCTAGCAATTTTATGTAGATATTAAACAGGAGAGGGGAAAGGAGCATAAAGCTCTAAGGAACCAACAAACTGCAAGAATAGCACACAGTAGTCAGAAAAAAACATTGTAAAAGAGTTCCCAACTTCCCATCCCTAAAGTTGGTCCAGGGAGTACCATGAGTGTTTATATTAAAAACTGTTGAGAAGTCAAAGAGGATCACAAAAATTGTACCACCTCTGTCTTGAGCTTGCCAGAGGTCATCCATAAACCTTATTATCTCAATGTTCTATTCCATTCTGACTATAAAAAATACATGTAATTAATTTCTCCCAGGATCTTCCGGAGTTAGAGGATCCTGTACCACCTTCCCAAAAAGGAGAGATTGAAAACTGGATGAAAGCTGTCCATTAAATCCAACATTGATTTCTTAAGATAGAAGTGCATAGACACTTCTTTCAAGGATGGAAAACTTTCACCACCCAAGGAACAACTTACTACTGTTTGGACCCAACCACACATCATGGGCACACTTAACCAGCCAAGAGGGAAACAAACAGATCTAGCCAGCAGATGGATACACTTATAGCTCTGGGCACCCTGTCCACTTTCCCAAGATATACAAGTTTAAACTTCCAGAGCCTTAGATATTTCATTAAGACATGCCAAGTCAGATCAAATTTGTCGGACTTGAACAATTTATATATCAGATGCTTTGCAAAATCCTTACAGCAGTCAAGAAAATATTTAAGCTTCTCCCTTTCTAAGAGTGAGGAATAGCCTAAATAGGAGCAACTGAATGATACACTGTGCACACTATAAGGGGTGTGTGTAAAATTTTGCTCTGGTTTTCACCACAGTAATTTAGGTTTGTGCACGTATCAAGCCAGACTTGCTCTCGGTCTTTCTCCACGGATATTCTAGCTCATTTTCCACTTTTTTTCCAGATGTTCTTTGTTAAACAAGGGGCACAATAGGATCAGCAGACAGAAAGAGGTTGTTTATCCATGTTATCCAAGGCCTTTATTATCATGTGACCACCAATGACAGTCACTGACCATCTGAGTTAGATTCATGCTCATCATGATGTCTATGAACTCCCAAGCTGATTCAGAGTTTACAATGAGTGAAGAGGTTAAGGTCTTCCATCAATATAAGCCTGGAAATTTTGATTACCAGCACAGGCACAGCCTTAAGTAGGGAAGAACAACAGAACAATCCTAACTAATCTCTTGAGCCCACAGTCACACATGATCATTATCTGGGGAGAAATGCTTCTACAAGTTTCCTTCACCTGAGAACAGCCATTCCATCCTCAGTTCCACAGCCCTAAAATCATATCCAAAGACAATCCCAGATGGTTACTATAACTCTGAGTCGACAACATCCCCTTCTACACCCATCCAAGCCTCAGTAATGCATGCCACGTCTGCCCTCTCAGTCACAATGAAATCATGGATGAAGTAAACTTTATTGCAGGGAAATCTGGTAGCATCTGGAAATGAGACCTCCAAGGATCTGATTATATGACAGGATGAACACAAGGGCTGAAAAGCTGTACCAGGGGATACATCAAATCAGCCTTCTCCAGGAATGGCTCCTATCGGGTCTAACAACTACACCTCAAACCACCTATGACCAGGCTTTGGGGCCTCTATAAAACCAGTATCAAGTCTCCACACATCAGCATCATCTACTTCGCAGGAGACTCTGGAAGCTGTTTCTGCATAACATTCAACAGTTTCCCCAAGGCTCTGATTTACCTATTCAGGTTTCCCTTTATTAAAAATAAAGCAAGTCACAAAGCAAGAACAATGAATATTCTTAACATATTCACGATAACTTTAGGAATCACTAAATTGTTTTCAAGCTGTTTTCAGAATAATTGCTTTAGTATATGATCAGATTCTTTTTTTCTTCTTTCTGAAGAAAAGAATATTTATCTCTTCCAGACATCTGGTACTTCAATCATTCTCTTAGGACTTTTTAAAGATAAGAATAGAGCTTCAGCCAGAACGTCAGAGTGTTCGTTTGGTATCCTAGAATGCAATTCATCTATCTCTTGAGATTTAAACCCTTTCAAAGTAAATAGATCTTTGACTGTATTTCTCTCAAGACTCAAAGTGGAACTATATTCCTTGAATCTGTTTTTCATAAACACCCAGTGGAAGAGTTATCCTCTTAGGGAAGACTAATCAAAATGGGAACTGAATAATTCGGCCTTTGTTATCTGTTATCCTTTATGTCTTCTTTCAAAAGCTCAGCTTCTTTCTCTTTTATTTTCCAATACGTTTGAAAAATCTGTTATTTTGTTTACCAATTTCAAATAATTTTTAGTTTTAATTTTTTTAATAATATCTCTACAACTCTAATATGGATTCCTTCTATTCCTCTTTCTGTCTCCTTTTTTTTAAAAATTCACTAAATATCAGCTTCTTCTATGGTTTTCTATTTTCCTTCTTTGTTGGATATGTGCACTTTTGCTTTTAGTCTCTCCGTTTTTCAGAAATTTTTCACTCATTTTTTCCATTAACTACTGCCATATAATCCATTTTCTTCAATTTCAAGGTAGATGTATGATTGCATTTCCTTTTAATTTCCTGGTAAAATCAAGAAGCGCGGTATTACACAATTACTTTTAACCAAAGTTAATTCTCCTATTAATTCCAGTCTAATTATTGTGCCTTCCTTGTTCATTATGATCACATCAGAAAAGGCTGATTTCCTTACTGAAAAAGAAAAGCTGTTCTTTTTTATTATTCTGAAAAGATCAGGGATACCCAACAGACATAGGGATAATCAACATTCCCTCATTACTACTATATGAAAGAGTTGTGATTTGCTTTTGGAAAGCATTATCTAAAATGCTCTTTTTAAGAATTCTTGAAATTATTTTGGAATTCAGCTTTGGGCTTGTAATAAATCCCAGAGTTAATACTGACTTCATAAATTAAATAAAATTTTTAAGAAACTGTTTCCTGAACACAGACACTTCAAATTGATTATATTAATGTATATTAAAATAAGGGTTCGTAACTGGCGTAAATCTGCATACTTATTTGTTTTCTGTCTGCATGTATTTTGATAATATGTACTAATACAGAATACATCATTTCTCTATTATAAAGACTGACAGCTTGGTATCCAAATCATTGTTTGTTTGTTTTCAATTTTATTTATAGAAAAGGCATATGACTGAAGCCACAACAGACAAAAAATAATATATAGTTTATAATACATGATGTAGTTATATATTAGCTAATAAAGTTCTGTGCTGAACATCATTTTGAAAGAAAGATCAGAAAAGTTGTAAACTTTTGATAAAATTTAGCAATGGAAGTAGTCCTTGTCTAGCAACCACATTGGAGCTGGCAACTCTGTCATTAACTTGATTAGTCGCAGTGAAACCACAACTGTGGTTAGGAAGCTTTTCTTTGTTTTACAAACCTGTAAAAGTTGTAAATGTGAGAATTAATGCAGAGTTACTTTTTCATCACCATCATAACCAGGAAAGGTTGCTAAATAAGGCACTTGCTAAGTGAAATGTACTCTAATCCAATATATCTAAGACAATAAGAGATAAACCAGAGATCATAAAGACAAGAATCATGTTGCAAATTATCCATTGCAACCAACGGATCAATACTTGATTGATCCAAAAACAGCATACCCCACATTTGCACGAAAATGCTAGGATGAAAAAAGTGAACAGAGGATACCAGTTATTTAAAGACAATTAGGATGAAATAAAAGAAGACTCCTCAGCACTCAGTACATAGAATAAACAGAATGGTCATTTCAAACTTATGGGATAATTTGGACCCTGGCCTTCTTGGGCAATTAAGGTCTCCTGGGTGGAAGCATATAGTTGGATTTGGATAGTACCAACTGCTTTGGACATGATTGTGATAGACAACTTTTGTCCAGTAGGCACTTGGAGGTCTATGGATGAAGCAGATTATCTGGACCCTTTTCAGGCAAGGTTCAGGCTAGGGCTATACCACAGAGATAGTACTGGTTGTATCTGGATAATCTTTGGAGGGCTCAGAATGGGGAGGGGGAGAGAGTCTGTCCTAGCTCTCTTGTAACTTTCAGTGGTATTCGATACCATTTACATGATATTCTTCTAAACCAGCTCCAGCACACAGTTTTGTGGTGATTTTCTTCCTTCCTCTCTGGTTGTGCTGGGGGGGGGGGGGGTGTTTGAGTCAAACTCCAGGTCCTTGCACCATGGGTTGCTCCGGGGCTCTGTTCTCTCACCCCTTCTCTGTATGAGGTCACAGGCAGAGATCATACATTTACGAGCTGAACCCCACAATTTGTTCATACTATACTGCTACTATGTGAATTTCTTTCTAGGTAAAATTCAAGGGGCTGGTTATCAACTTCAAAGCCCTGAACGTAGAGGGCCAGGCTGTTTGCAAAACCATCTCTTCCTGAAGATACGCGATCATTCTATCAGGGCAGATATGGTACACGCACACAAAGTCTCGGTCCTTAAATGCTGTCATCTGGTGGGACTCAAGACCTGCCCCGAGTCCTTAGGGAGATGGGGCGGTATATAAATATGATAAATAAAATAAAATAAATAAATAAATGCATCTTTTCCCCTGAGATCCAACAAGCCTCTCACTCCTAGCCTTTTGGAAAGCCTCAAAGAGCTGGCTCTTCCCAGAAGCACTGAGGTAGAGAGAGGTTGGAGCTCAGCAACATGCAATGCTGATATGTAGGGAAAAGTTTTCTTTGCAGGAGTTTCTGTTATGGTTTGTTGTTTTCTCATTGTTTCTGAGTTGCCCAGGGTTAGGGTACATGAGATGAACAGTCCTACAAGGCTTGTAAATGAATGAATAAATAAATACATTTATAGTTATTAAGATGGCAATGCACAGGTAGTCCTCGACTTACAATCACAACTGAGCCCACAATTTCTGTTGCTAAGCGAGACAGTTATTAAGTGACTTCTGCCCCATTTTACGACCTTTCTTGCCACATTGTTAAGTGAGTACTGCAGATGTTAAGTTAGTAGCACAGTTGTTAAGCAAATCTGGCTCCGTCCATTGACCTTGCTTGTCTGAAGTCACACAATGACAGTTGCTGTGCCCTTGAGCAAGGGCATAGCAACTGTCATAAATATGAGTTAGTTGCCAAGCATCACATGATCACATCACCCTGGGGATGCTGCAACGATCGTAAGTATGAAAAACGGTCACCAGTCACTTTTTCAGTGCCATTGTAACTTTGAACGGTCACTAAATGTACTGTTGTACGTCAAGGACCACCTGTATTTGTCTATACCAAGGGTCCCCAACCGCTGGTCCATGGACTGGTACCAGTCCACATCCTGTTGGCAACTGGGCCATGCAAGTGATGAGCGTATGTGAAGCTTCATTTGAACATGCGCATGATCTAGATTGAGCATGCAAAATGCCCACCCCACCCCTTCCACTGCCACCAGTCCATGAAGCCACAAAGAAGACTACTGGTTTTTGCATCACCCTGCATATTTCAGTTAAATCATTCTCATGCAGATTACAAGTTCATCTGATCATAATATATGTAGAGAAATCATCTCTAACATTCTAGATGCTGTATTCTTGGAATTTCCATCCCAACATATCTGATGGTCCCCAAGTTGGGAAATTGTTACTTAAGAAATAATACATATATCAGTATAATTTTTCCAACATTCTTTTTTCAAGCCAACTTCTGAACTTTCTGCTAAAATAATTTCCCTCCAACTTTATAGAACTGAACACCTGCTTTTGCCAGTATTTTTTAAATCTGCTTTTAGAATAAAATAAACATAAATATGAACAGAATATAAAGCCCACAACATTGGCAGCCTAATTGTTAGCATCACAATTACACTGCTGATCTGTTGTTTGTAAAATGGGAGTGCTACATACCAAACACCTGATTCTAATTGCAACTGGTGCTGCTAAATGGGAGAAAAAGACAAGTTGCTTGAACAACTTTCAGCTGCTATTATAATCTCCCTGCTTTCAGTTTTGACATGTGTTAATGTTTTAACAGAATATTTAAACAAAAGCAGTTACAATTACCTGAAGAAGGTCGCTGAGGTCAAGTAGCATGTCTATTCCTGAGGTTAAGGAACTTAAGAGCATAGTCATTGCTGATGTATATATTTGACTGTCAACAAGGAAAAGACAAAGACATTTTATTCTGGAAGCACACAAAACAGGACATCTAAATATTCCAGTTCTTAACAAAGAAATGGTGATGACTTAAGAGGGAGGAGGGGGGATGCAGACAAGTATTTAAGTTGGATTTTGTTCTTGGCTTTATATGAGAAACTTTGCTTAAGGTTTAAATGGATATCTCAGCCAACCATACATACAGATTTCAAAACAGAGCTAAATGTTAAGAGGCACAAAACTTCTGCCAAAGTTTATCAGCCTCTGTGCCTAACATAGCAACTGTCACAAGGAATGGACAATAAATCTTAATAAAATCTAAAATCCCAAACTTTTCCAACTAAATCATGATTTTCCTCAAAGCCTTCTATAAAAATAGTTATGGGTTGTCCCAAAATCAGGATTAGGCTTGCTCTGTGAACCCAACCTCCAATTCAAACTCTGATCTCTACTAGATTCTACTAAATTGTATATGTACCTTTAGTTCAACACATGCAGCATTATCTAGTAAATACTGTTAAAAAAAGTGGGAACCATGTCCAATTATACATTGGATGTGCCAATTTTCCACTGTATCTCTATTTTTAATTATCATTGAGGAGTTCTGCCCTTTCTTCCTCTGCCCACATCTGTTCACTTGCAGTCCATTTTATTCTCAAAATCATTTCAGAAGCAGACTGCTGCGTTTCTAAATGAAGTACTAAGCTTATTTTCCTTTCAATCAACATTATATTGTACCTAGGTGGCTGTTATCCTCCAGCAATTTTAGGTTTTGTTTATATTTATTTTAGTAACATTATTTTAATGAATAGTTGTCATATTGTTGTTAATTGCTGCTGGCTGTACACTGCTCAGAGTCACATTCTTTGAGATGGGCAGCTATATAAATTTGCTAAATAAACAAATGTATGTAAATCATTGAGCTGAGTAAAGCAACATACTGAATATTAATTTGATTTAGTTCGGTAAATTGCCGAAATCCTTATTTTATTAGGTAGAAATGACGTATTCATGATCATTTAACTAGCAAATCCTTAATGAAATCAATAATACTTACATTAATTTAAATAGTAAATCTTAATTTTTCTAATACTGCAGATGAAGAAACAGAAGCGGACAGTGATTTATTTACTGCCATAACAGAAGTAAGATTTAAGGAAAAACCTTCATAATTCACTGTTCAGTTCTCAATAAAAATACATTGCACTATAAGAATATGATGTACAGTTTCGGTACAAATGTATGGTATGCAGGCTTTTTAAAACTATGCATATATTGTGTTAGAGTAAAATGCAAAGATCTACTGGTATTGTAAATCAGTCATACTTAGCTTAACATAAAAACAAAACAAAACCACAAAGGATGCATTGATTCTTTGGGTTCTTCTTACATAAGCTACACAAGTTTAGCTTGGCCTGTATAAGCATATCCAACTTCAAGCAAATCTTTTACAAAGACACACCCTTAGACCACTATTTTACCAGTAGAAGAAAAGGGTGTGGATTTATTAGTGTTCCAAAATACTCAGAAACAATTTTGTCAGTCTTCAATCACTTCTTACTAGCTCTTCAAAGAAAAGCTACATAAAGAAGAATCTGTATATATAAAAGCCAGTTTCCAAATATGAATGACCTTGAAACAAAGGATGAAGCTGTTACTAAGTGAAACCGTAATTGTGGCTATGATCTCACTTCAGGTTTTCTTTCCTTCCCAGACCTGCAAATGTCATAAATGGGAGGATATAGATTACTTTTTACATAACTGTTACTAAATAAGGATTACTTGTAGTTTACTCATGCAACACTCATAGGAAAGTCAGAGGACAATTTTCATTAAATTTGTTATTTCCTACATTTCCTAAAAACTTCTAGAACAAAATAGATACAGTAAAGGAGACTGTAGAAAGAACGTAGATAAGTTTGAATCCTCTACAAATGCAATCCATTAACAGACATCTAGGTTCTAATCAATGAGAATTCATCAAAAGAGTCTCATACTCCATCATAAATGTTTTAGCAATAAGGAGAAAACTTCAGTCCTAATTTTTGCTAAAAAAAAAAAGTCAGTACAAGATAATGTTAAGAACTGCTGGCAAGATCAAATCTATATTAAATTTCTCTTCAACTACAAAGTTACTTAAGCTTACCCCAATCACCAGAAATAAGGGAGGGAATTAGATTTGAAAAGATTAAAAATACAGGTAGTCCTTGACTTACAACTAGTCATTTAACAACAAAACAAAGTTATGATGGCTCCAGAAAGGGTGCTTTCTAGCCATTGTATCTTATATGTGCCTCATGGTCATGTGATCAGATTTTGAGCACATGGCAACTTCGGGCACTCGGCAACTGGCTTGCCATGTATGACAGGTTTTATTTTATTTGTATCCCAAGGCATCTTCCAAAACATCTTCCTCCTCCTATTTTCTCCACACAACAATTCTGTGAGGTAAGTTGGGCTGAGGAACAGGTAGTGGCCCAGATGACTTTTATGCCTAACGCAGGACTAGAACTCCCAGTCCCCTGCTTCATAGCCTGATGCCTTAACCACTAGAGCAAATTGGCTGTCAAGCATCCTGCAATCAAGGTTGACTCAGTTTTCCATTCTTCCAAGGTCAGAAAATGAGGACCCAGATTGTTGGGATCAATATGCAAATATATTGAAAACTGCCCGGAGATTGTTGTAAAGTACTATGAGGTGGTATATAAGCCTAAATGCTGTTGCAATTGTTATTGCTATCGCCATTTGCAATCTTTTCTGCTCGCTTCCCTAGAAAGTCAATGAGGAAGATTGCAAGTGAAAGGATGGGAAAGGGACTGAAATTCTGTGGGTCACAGAAACAAATTGAAATCTTCAGTTCCATTCCTATAGCCCACCAAAAGATTTCATAGAAACATAGAAAACTGATGGCAGAAAAAAACCTAGTGATCCATAGAATCTGCCCTTTGAGTTATTCATTTTCTTTTTAATTTATGTATTTATTATTTTCAAATATTTTATTTTAATTTTTAAAAATTTTTTGTCAGATGGTAGACAGGTGTTTATCCTAGACGTGTTTAAACTCAGTTACCAATTACTGACCCACTATTTCCACTTCCAAATTTCCACTACAATTTCTGTGAAATAATACTTTCATTACTTTTAAACTTCCTTCCTGTCAATGCAAGGTTATGCGTTCTTGATTTCCCCTCCTTGAGCCTATTTAAGAGCCTATTAAAGGGCTTGCCTCTGTCCTTTCATTGTGTCCAGTTATCAACGCAACCAAAATCCTGGCGCAATGCAATAGTCATTGAGCAAAACAATCATGTGGAGATCCCACTTAATGACCACTTCACTTAACAATTGAGATTCCAGTCCCAATTGTGGTTGTAAAATGAGAACTACCTGTAATATATCCTGCTAAAGCACACAACATGAGTGTGAGTGGAATAAAAATGCATTAGTCATTTACAGGTAGTAAGTCTTACAGGTCGTAAGTCATCCCGGTTGTAAGTTGAGGCAACCACGAAACCGGACCCAATTTTAAAATATTTTTGCAGTGTTCATTAAGCAAATCTGCAGTTGTTAAGCAACTGCTGCAGTCGTAAATGTGAATCCAAACTTCTGAATGGGCATTTATTGCCAAAAACTAGTAAAAACTAGCTCACTGTAATTTTTAATGTTTATTAAGTGATCAGTTTGTAACACAAACATTACCTGTATAGCATTTAAAGCATCTCATATATACTTTTGTAATAATTTATATAATTACCTGGTACCAGACTTCCCAGGTCTAGAGTCCAGTAGATGTCCAGCATATCAATAACTGGACAGTCAAACATTTATTTCTATTTCATTTTTTTTCTTTTAAACAGTTTGTATTAGTTTATAATATAGCATACAAAGAAAACACAAAAGTAAATAGTAGGGAGAATAGGAAAGGGAAAAGGGAAGGAAAAAGTGAGAGAAAGAAAGGGAAAAAAGAAAAAAAGGCATTGACTTCCAACATCCTTTGGTATAAAAGAATAAGGCATTAACATCAAACCTCAGCTTTTTACTTTTACATAATAGTATAAACTAGCCATTTCTATAACAACAAATTTATCTAATTGGTAAAACACAAAATCAAAGTTTCATTTTTTTCCCACCTCAAGCACAAAGTCCAGATGTGGTTTCCAAGTAGAAATAAAAGTATTTATATATCTTTCTTTGATCAAAACAGTCAATTTAGCCATTTCTGCTAACTCAATCAATTTTTGCAGCCATTCATCCATTGTGAGGGTTGAGGTGACCTTCCAATTCTGTGCATAAAGTAGTCTTGCTATCATCAACATATATAAAATCAAAAGTTCCGATTTTTTTCCACAGGTCTTTTTCCATTAAACCAAAAGAAAAGTCTCTGGTTTTCTCTTTATATTCACTTTAAGGAATTTCTGTATTAACATATGTCAAACATTTCAAACACCTCAAAAGGAATCTGCCACAGCAAAGACTGCCTAGCACACATGCAAACCCTAAGAATGAATAATAGCTTAGCACAGTACTGCCTGATTAAATACAGAGCACAAAAGGATTATTTTTATTCTTTTTATTATGGTGATTAGTCACACAGTCGGCCAGATGTTTAGATTGGATTTGGCATTATTTATAATTATGCTTTTTTTTTTTTTGCATTATTATATACTTTACTGTTTCAATTTATGCCTGTCATACCACACTTAAGACAACCAAATGTTCAAATATAAACTTTTAAAAACCTACAAAAATGGCCACAATTATTATTATAACTCAAAAGGGCTGAATACAGTGGGAAATGTTTAACTCCATTCTTGAGATTAAAAACAGTGCAGGCGAAATGCAGCTCCCAAATGAGTAATTCCACATTTTTGGAGGCAAGGCAAAATCTTATCAGTTATCACCTTCCTTTGAAGGAGGCTCAGAGGCCCATTAATAAATAAGAAGTTCAGACCACAAACATTTAATTCCATGTCTAGTAATAACTGGCAATGTTTAGATGCTAAACTATGGAACAAAGGGAAAATGTGGGATCTGCTATTGCTGGCCTGGCCTGAGTGAGAGCAATTATCAGTAGGAAGCAGTTGTGAAAACACTATTTTTGTTTGCGAGCTTTTTTAGTGTTGGGGAAGGAGAGGAAATGAAAAGTTGGAGAATTATGAGTCACAGAAATAGTGATTTCATTCTCAAAAACTTGCCTGAAAAGGAAAGGTCACAAGTCTGGAGCAAGACTTATTTGAGGTCTTTCCTCAGGCTGGAATGCAAAACACAAACCAACATTTGTCCCCCTTGATAGGATCCAGTTCAATATTATCCATGCAAGGCACTGAGAGCCCCTTATACAGTCATGCCCCTTTTGTTTGCAATATTATTCCTTTGGGCAAAGCCATTTGGGAACTATTTATAGTTTCATATCCATCACAAAAGAAACTATATAAAGAACAAAAGAATGCTAAATACAGCAAAGTTTAGATCTAGTTATAAATGTTCAATTGGTTGTACTACAATGAAATGATCCTCAGTACAACCTATTGTGTCCAATTGCACCCAAATTAAGGCATGCAAGGTATTATTATGTCAAAATAAAAGTGCTGGGAGTTGGGAGAAAGGAAAAGCAAGAAACCAATAGCAAAATTTTCAAGCTCTTTCCAGACCCAAATTCTGACTTAACCAGACACATCTGAACAAGAACTGAGTGATTGAAATAGTATTGACGAACTTGATGAAGTCAATTGTGACCAAGAAAAATTAATCTACAAGTATAAAAATATTCCCAGCCAATGGCAGAATCAAATGTAATATGATTTTCAGTAAGTCAAATGGATCAAAAAGAGAAGCATTGTAAGTGAAGGGGAAATTATCCATGCTTTATATTGGCTGAATCATTCAAAACTAGATATTTTTATTTCATTAATGTATAAAATGTGGAGATCCTCCATCTCATTCACACAGCAATACATTTAAGCACTTAAAAGCACATAAAAAGTGCATGCATTTAAAAAGTGTAATGGTGGAGTAGAGCACTGAACCTTTATTCTGAAGGTGGTCAATTCACTATCCATAGTCACTTGCAGCTTTCCATCACCCATTTTGCAGCCCTAGGTCAAATTTAGATTCCAGATAAAATTATGGTATATGCAGAATTACCAATGAAAAGGCAAAGGCTGCCAGCATTAAAAGTAGTGCCCAGAAAGACCTGGCACCTAAAATGAAATATGTAAATAAGGCATTGGGAAGGATTAAAGTAGCATCTATGTTGAATAGACCATTCAGCTTGCCTATAATACAGCAGTAGTGGTTACAAAAGAAACCAGTATCGAAATTAGAAAACCAAAAGCAAAATCATATTTAATCCCAATGTGGAAGAACCAGCTAGAAGCCAAAATAAAAGAATTAAAATCAGATGCAAGTAATTTAAAACATACAAAAGAGAAAAAATTGAAGACTGTAAGGATCAAGACAAGGTCAATAAAAAATACTGGCTTGGCAACACAAAAATAGGAAGCTTTAGCAACAAATAGCTGGAAAAACTGAACACTATGAACATGAATCATCCAATTTAAGCAAAATCAGCTATTTCAATCAGATAATAAGGTCTTACCGAAGTATAAATGGCAATATAAATTCTGAAAATGGAAAACAAAACAAAAAGGAAACAATCTATTTTTGGGAAGATGTATGGGAAACTCAAAAAATCTGTAACAAAAATGCTGGATAGTAAAAAAAAAAGCCGAAGATGAGCTTAATAAAATCAAGGAAGAACTAATGGAAGAACTAATATAACAATAGAAATGGTTAAAACTGAATGAACATTATTAAAAACTAGAGGTATCCTGGAAATAATCAACTGCATGGCTTTCGACTCAAATATCTGACTAGCTTATATCCAATTATAGCTAACCAATGTAATGAAATATTGCATAAAAAAGAAATCAGCTACCCGTTAATAACTAGCAAAAATTATCTGATTCAAAAAGACCCAACAAAAGGAATAACTGCAAGAAACTACAGGTCTATAACATGCTTCCTACAATGTTTAAATTACTCACAGCCATAATAGCAGACAGTATTCAAGATTATTTGGAAGAAAACAATACCCTTCCAATAAATACACAGGAAATAAAAGGAAAAGTATAGGGCAAAAGATCTATCTGGTTGATAGAATGGTTCTGGACAATTACCAAAGCTAAAAAGCAATTTACTAATTGATTATAAAATGTGTTTAATCCATTATCACACTGTTGGATCATCAAATGTTTGGAAACATCTGGTGCTGGTACATTATGACATCTTACGTTCTTAGGAGGAACATGATGCATATGAAGGCAAAGACTAGTTAAAGAACTGGCATCTGCGACTTCACATTTTTGTGAACAGATTGGATGCTACCTGATTCTCAGCTACTCTGAGTTGCTCCGAACAATCAAAGCAATTACAATAAAATAAATAAAACACAAAGGATAATGGTAAAAGATGGGAATTGTGAGGAAGTCAGTGGACTTACTATCCTTACCATCCTTTGCCGAAAGTTTGCCCATTCTGCCATTTATAAAGCAATAGTACTAGCAAGTGTTCAGAAAGTTTGATGAATATTGTATTTTTGAAATCATTGCAAAATTTTGGCAGATAAGTGACACTGACCACTCTAGTCTAGAACTTAAGTAGGGCTGGGTTGGATTAGATGCCAACAGAGAACAGAAGGAAACACAAGGACTACAAGCTATACTGGGATGTTGAAAAACAACCCAAAAGCAGGCAGTAGTGAATCGCTTAGATCTTATTGCACAAAAATGAAATGAATGAATCCATGAAGTCATCACAAATCAAACCTGACTATATGGCATCTTTACTTCAACTTATAATTTCATGTACCCTAAACAATAGTTATTTGTTTCCCCAATGAGGAATTTTCTAATGCCTTTGAAATCTTAAAAGGCAAGTAGATGAATAGTTTTGTGCTTTTACAATCTATATATGGACAATATCCTTGAGGGAAAAAAACCTCGCTTAACAGACAACAATCCTTTGCATATTTTGCTGGAAGTGTCACCAAATACAGTGAAATGTTAATATGATAGATTTTATATGCTATTGTCTTTTTTGTGGATCATAAAAATGCATTACATGCAACAAGAAAGAGACAGCAATCGCATTAGACTTATATACCACTCCATATAGTGCTTTAGTGCACTGAGCAGTTTACAAATGTCACCATATTGCCCCCAACAACCTGGTCCTCATATTACCAAAAGTATGGCAGGCTGAGTCAACCTTGAGCCAGTCAAACTCCTGACTGTGGGAAGAGTTAACCTGCAAGATTACATTCTAGCCACTGCACCATCGCAATGGAGATCATAAATTAGCCATTATGATCAGAGTATATTAAATAGTATGTGGATATGGACTTTCTATAGACAAAAATATATGAGAAATATAGCCTGGCATCATATTAATTTTTCAAGTTCTGTCGCACATGTAATCTCTCTCTCTCTCTCTCTCTCTCTCT
>JAEANM010003535.1:0-22227 GCA_017656035.1 Myanophis thanlyinensis
ATGATAGGTTTTTCGAGATGTGCACACCAAGGTATTTGAAGCAGTCCACTCTCTCTACCGGGCTTCCGTTGATGACCAGGGTTTGGTATTTCCTTTCCAACAAGTGAATGTTTCAGTTATTTTCCATATTTCATGTTACTAACAATTGAAGCACTGAAAGCCAGAAGCCTAAAAATATGGATTGGGGAGATTCTAAAATCTCAAGATTTTTTTTTTTAATCAATTTATATCCACGGTAGTTTTGTTATAGGGAAGCATACTGTATTTCATTAACAACGTTTTGGCTGCTGTGTCCTTATACATTTTTATACACATTTTTTTGCAAAGAAAAGCCACTGGTTTGCAAATCCTGCTCTAAGCAGCAGCACAGAGAACTATTAAATAAGTGATGAATGGTTAAAGCGTTGCCTCTTGTGTTTGGGTATCTTAGCACAGCTTTTTGGATTCTTAACTTCAGGCCATTCATCTCGAAGTTTGTTCCAGCAGCCAGCAGCATCCACGCAGATGGATTGGCTTGTTTGGGTTTGATCAATTTGATCCTGACCCTCATACAAAAGAGGCTTGCTTGGAATAGCCAGAAGTCTTCATTTGGGCTTGGACACTACAGAATGTTTTTCTCTAGCTTTTGTTATGATGTGTCTGGTGTTTAGGAGAGATTGATGACTCTAGGGACAAAACCCATTACAGTTATCCACAGGCTACAGAGACCAATGCTGTGTTAAAAATAAAAATATTCCTGGCTTCTCCTGCCAATGTCCACTTCTCCTGACCTAAAAGGAGCCTTCTGGGTAGTCTTTATGATTGTCCCTTAAGGGCACAGCTAATAGGCCTTATGCTGTGACAGGTACCATAGATGCAAATGGGACAGAGAGGTCTCTGTCCTCTTGATAGTTGGAGTATGGAATCTCAGGCACCAGCAGGCACCCATTAGCTATAGTTACTGGTAAGGCACATTTGTGGTCAGACTGCCAGTGTGATGTGCTTTAATCTAAAAGCTCCTGTTAAGTGAAGTTCATGATTTTACAGTGAAAGGCCACATGGAGATGAGATATTCTGGTGAGATACCTGTGCTACGGTAAATGAAAGGCAGGATAAGAAGGAATTGAGAAGGATATAAATATTTATTAGGCTTAATTTCCTGCAAGGTGTTTTACCCCTGGGGTCTCTTTTCATATTATCCCTATGAACAATACTTTTGCCTGTTGTTGCTGAGCTGGGCTGAGAGAGAGAAGGTTTCCATGACAGAGGGTAGATTTGAACCCAGATCCACACCCAAGTCCAACACTTTAATTCACTGGCTCTATAAAAGCAGTTGTGCATGATTCATGACTGTAAGTACACTTCTGCATTTGTCTACACACAATGAGAATGTGCAATTTCAGAAGATACATAGTATTTTGTTGGGACTATTACAAGAAGTTGCTGCTTAGGGAACCCTTTAGTAGTAGCTGTCTTCAAATATTTGAAAGAATGTTGTATAGAAAACAGGGTAGAATTATCTAAAGTTGTTCCAGAAGCCAAACAAGAAATCCTGAATTTACAAGAAAGTAGATTTTGGTTAGACAGCATAACTTCAAAAGTTACAAACTGTTCAACAATGGGACAGATTGTTTAGATAGAAGGTGGTGGACTCTGCTCTATTGTAAGTCAGGTGCCATCTGATAGTAGTATTATAGTACTTACTAACCATAAGGTTGGGATCGATGATCTCCATGGTCCCTCCCAACCCATACAATTCTATGAAATGGCCATGTTGGGATACCTCAGCCCTTCAGTTAAGATCATATTTCAACAAAATCTTATTGCACCATGCAGATATAAAGTATCTGTTTTCATCTGTCCTTACTCCTCCATGTACTGAAGGAAATTGTCTTATTTTTTCCCTTTCAGAAAAAATAAAACAAAACATTCTAAATTTCAAAGTTTGGAAGAAGTCTATGGGATCCAATCGTGCATTAGCCAAAAAAAAAAAAGGCTAGGTAGATAATCTGATCTGATCTGAAAATAATTTAGTTAAGTGTCAGCAACTTCCATGTGTCTGCTTCAAAGTAAGTAGACTGTATTGTTTGGAGATATTAAACTTTTAGCCTGAGTGACTGGGTGGCTGAGTTTTAATACTGCTCATATATGGTCTTATTAAAGTATTTAAAGTATTTTGGTTTTGCTCTGTCATTCACTAGAAGAATTTTTTTAATGAAAGACTGATGAGAAAGTTCAAATATAAAGGGGACATAAGTGTGTTCAGGAGTACATTGCTTTACATATTATGGGGGGGAAACAACAATGTAACTGGAAAATATGTTAAATTGGATACCATATGGTTCATTTCAGTTCTAGCATTATATAGAATGGAAACTATTCACTTCCTGTCTTTTTAAGTTTCCTTTAAGACTGCCCAAAGCAACTGGAAATATTTTCCTTCCTTTTCCTTATCCTTTCCTTCTCCTGCACCTTCATTTGCTGTGAGCAAAGGGAAGGGATGGAAAAGCAGGATTGCCTTTGGTGAAATGTGGGGGTTACTTCCAGACAAAACTGTTATCCATTAACATCCAATTATCACTTGGTCCAAGCCATTAATTATAAATCAGCCTCCTAATTGGGATAATTAGCTCTCCGCTGTTTAATGTAGCATGACTGATGCGTTTGGAGAGAATGTGATCACTCCATTTGTTTAGTTTTAAGAAAACAATATCAAACTCATAAGCTTTAATTTCAGACTTATCTCTCTCTCTCTGTCACACACACACACATACAGCTGGAGCCAAGCTGCTGATGAACATATGTCAGTTTTGTTGAGAAGAAATAAAAAGTTACCCCATGAGAACTGTTCAAAACTAAGGTTTTCCCATCATTGGATTCCTACAATACCTAGTTCTCTGCATTTCTTACTTCATGGTGTTGTGGGTAATCTTTATCTGCACTTGGATCTTAGTTACTGCTTTCGCCCTCCTCCCCCTTGGCTCCTCCTCTCATTTCAGTTTTTGGTTCTTCATCACTTTCCCCCTTTCTACCTTCTTAGTAGCCTATTTTGGCGATAAAGATCCTGCCCGTCCCTCAGTCTTCTCCGGCGATCGGGAGGCCCGAGTAAGAGTTGTGAGAAAGCCCACAGCTTGAAGGGAAGGTTACAGGCATAGCTTAGTCTTCCTTCTTTCGCTCTTTTTTCGAGAGAGAGAGAGAGAGAGAGAGACCACTCTCTAAGCGCTTTAAGCCCATACAAAACGATTTAGAAACAGGTTCTCCGAAACACGCAGGTACAGTGCTGATGGAGGTGGGTTGAGCTTTATTGTATCTACTTAAGAAGAAGAGAACGGCAGGAGAAGAATTCACCAAACGGGGGAGTTGAACAACGTCCCTCGGCGGGAAGGCGCTTTTAAAGAGACTTTCCTACGGTTGCCAAGATGACTACAGGGGGGTGTCTAAGAAATCAGCAGAGCAGACGGAGGCTTTCCTTAACTACTGCGTTCTCGAAAGGCAAACGCGTGCGCGGATCTCTACCTTCTCCCCTCCCCTACGGAATCGCTTGCAGCTCTGGGGCTCTACAAGCCGTTTACTCTCCCCTGCTGGGGGTGGTGAGGGATTCTGTCCCCGCCTCCAACCCTTGCTTGACGTCTCATTAATGAGAGCGGCTCAAAAAGCCGTACATAGCTGCGGGACATGATTAGATATTTATTACTGTCATTTACATAGGAAATTTGAAGGATCAACCAAACGGAACTGAAAGGCGGCGGCGCTTCGCTTTGCGGGTTGTCCTGCGCAACGAAAAAGCTGGAAGAGCGCATTGGGATGTCTTTATCCACAGAGCGGGATTGGTCCGAAGTAACCGGGCAACGCGAAGTTCTGCTAGCCAACTAACCAAATAAATGAGGGTATATGGAGATTCTCGGTCTTTCAGGTCACGGTTGTTCCAAAGGTGCTTAAAAAAAAAAGGCAATTGGACTTTATGGTTTTTCTTTGAAGACATTTCGCTTCTCATCCAAGAAGCTTCTTCAGCTGGATGAAAGAGCTGAAGAAGCTTCTTGGACGAGAAGTGAAACGTCTTAAAAAAAAACCCCAACAACCAGGAAGTCCAGTTGCCTCTTGAAAACAAAACACCTTTGGGATAAATAAAAGAGTACTTTAAAAAAAATAAACTTCAGAAGGAGATGGCCAGGACTAAGGCATTTTAGGCCCCACAGAGTTGCCATTGGATATAAATGACAAAGCCTGCGATGTGTGTATAGGTTTGCTGAGGGCAATTTTCCCTTGTACAAAAGTATCTCACTCTTGGTTTTCTTCTCAGGTCGAGTCGGGCTGTCATATTCTGACTAAAAGTCATTTTTCCGGAGACCCTGTTCGGGCTGACTCCTGACAAGCAATGGCAAAAAGCAAAATGTAGGCGATTTTGGCTGAATTTGCAAAACTAAACAAGTAAGATTAGGATTAGATAGTATCTGGATGGGAGACCACGAAGAAATCCCAAATCGGTAAAAAAATATCCTGGAAGACCATAATGGGGAATTATTTCTTTCTATTGCTGCGAATATGGACCTGTCCATAAAGTGGTGACGGTAGCAGTCAGCTTTTTCATGGAACCGGAGACTACAGTATGCACATGAATGGCAGGGAATAGGGTTAGAAAGACAGTACAAGAAGTCAGAAATCTCTTGGAAGGAAATATGCATATAGCGTTGCTTATTGGGTGAGAAACTTCAACTACAGTAGGTCAACTGCCGAGATAGCTATCTGGGCCAGCAAACAGTGGCACCCTCCAGCCCAGGTGGTCCCTGCAGCGGTTAGACACAGCTAGAAGCAGCTTTAAAACTACAGGGCACAGTTTCCATCAGCGTGGGAAAGCAATTTGAACTATTTTGTATTGGGTTGGTAGCCCAGGTTTTGTTTTTTTTTAATTTATCCTGCGTTAAACTAGGGACCAAAAATGTGTTCCCTTGCCTCCCCCCCCCCCCCATTGTTACGCAATGGCAGTGAGAAACGCAGCGAGAGTTACAGGGTCGGAGAAAAGAGTAAGCAGGCGTGGAAGCTGGCAGGGATAGGAAGAGGAACTGGCGTCGCCGTGGCAAATGCACCGGGCCACGTTCTTGGCTGAGTGACAGTTTAGTGTAGACGCCGCAAATACTCCTGCGGGTAGGTAACTACGGGATCCTATTCCCCCAACCTATTACTTCGCCTCCTCTTCTACTCAACGGAATCTCTAATAAGACCCCGCTGGAGTTCCCTAAACCTTTTGCTCCGACCACTTCGGTTTGAGAAGCGAACATTTCCGCGCTCCGTACAAGGTGCAGAAACGAGCAGATTTCCTTTCTAGGTTCTTATCCGGGCAGAGCGCGCGTGTGAAAGGGGTGGGGTGAAGACATCACCTCGGTCCCGTCAAACAGAAATCGGGATCCCAGCGCTTTACACCCGAGGTCTGGGCTTCGCTGATCCACAGAGTCCCTTTCTCTTGGAGCCGGATGACAGGCGGAGATTCCACGCCAGAGGAAACACGAAGTCAGAACTTCGGGAATTAAGTTGTCGGTCGGTTGGCTCAGGCATTTCTAAGGAGAGAAGCCAAACGTTTCTTCTGGCTTTTGCAAGTCCTGGCCTTTTCGGGAGCAGTTCGCTCCTCCTTCGATCCGGCAGCAAGCCCCGATTCCAACGCAAACAGCAATTTGGAGGCAGATTTGTTGCCGACCAAGTTCCGTCGAAATCCGAGGGACTCCCGCCGTCTAAAGTCGGGAAATTCAGGCCAAGCCTTCGCGTTGAACCCCAAGGGTTTCGTCCCAGGCTTAGGCGATGGGGATGGGGGAGGAAAGCTCCAGTGGGCCGAAAATGAAATTCTTCATGCGGAACAGCTGGAGGTATTTGTACTGTCACGAACCAAAAAGATGTGCAAACTTTCCAGTTCTCCAAAGGCGGGATCTTGCAAAACGCAGGGCAGAAGAGAATTTGGGGCTAGGACTGGTCTCTGGCCAGGGCTCTGCAGGTCCAAGGGTTGTAGATGGAATCCCTTTCGTCTCAGGAGAGGGTCCTGTGGGCACTTTGCTATAAGTGGGAAAAAAAAACACATTCCCACCCACCCTTGCTTTGAAAACACAAGGCAGGAGATAAGTTTTATAGTGTCATTCTGCGGAATTCTGAATACATTGTTTTGCTAAAAAAAAACCATTGGAGGTGTCATTTGATTGATAAGAAAGATATTTCTCCGCTATCAACTCATTTGGTTTTTCTTCTTTTCACCCAATAAACTGATGTTTCACCTCTAGGATTGTATAGCAAAAAAACAAAAAACAAAAACAAAAATACAAATTTTACTGGCCGGCCATAACCTCATGTTCTACAATTTCACTCTCCTCAATTTACCTTCAAAAAAACCCCCACCATCTTTAAATCAACCGGACCTTTGTATATTAATTCCGTTGAAATGGCTGAGAAATGTAAGCAATTAATACTTTGACATAGAAATTTGTTAGCCAACGTTTCCCGTACATCAACTTTTAAGAGTTATTTTGCACATTTTATACGGATTTTTTTGCCCTTCCTTCAGCAAGCATTGCTTTAAAATTTCGGGAACGGGGAAAAGACGGACTAAGAATTGTTAGGCCCTTACTGAAAATAAAAAGAGCCTGCTCCCGTCCCACCTCTTCCTTTTCTTCAGAAATCCATTTTGTTTGCTCTACCAACTTATCAGAAATTATTTTAAAAGGCCTGTGCAACCGCAGTAATTGTGCAACCTTACACCTTTTATTTGGAAAACCTGTTCGCCGTCTTACTCAAACTTTGGGATTGTAGGCTAATTCAAACATTGTGCTGGATGTGGCTTACTCCGCAGCAGGTATTGTATGTGTGTGTGTGTGAGCTTGTTACTTGGCAGTTAGATCCATCTTCAACAACAGGATTAACTTCCAAGTAACTGGAGACTCAGAGTGTTGTTTTTTTGTAAAGAGGAAGGGATTTCACGACATCCATAGACCGTATAAATGAATGCAAAAGAGGAAATAAAACTTTTTTGCTTCCTGTTCTGACACCTTCCTGTCCATACTCGCAAATAACTCGTTTGCCTTGATCTAACAGGATAATGAGATTTAATATTCCCTGTAACCCTGACTTGGAGTCTAAACCATAGAATATTCTTGTTTTAGGTACCCGGGATTCGGGGATAAGGGAAGAATATCCTTTGGTCAAACAATTCTTGGTGGCTTGGAATAAATTGCGGTGCGCCTTCCACGCGCGCGCGCGTGCGCACACACACACGATCCCCCCTTTTTCTCCCATCCTGGTTGGTCCATTATCCAATGGCCCCGGGGGAGACTGTGGCCGAGATGCATGTAGTCTCTTGACTCGAAAATATGGGATCTCCGTCCGGGTTCTCAGCGTAATGGAAGCGCAACCAGGACTGTCTTGGTCAGCCGCCAATTTATCAACCCCAGGTCACAATGCAAGTCCTGTCGCCCCGTGAATTTGTCCTGGTGTGGACGGAGTGAGGCCTAAAGAGGAACTGCGGGGAGGGAGAGAGGGTGAAGCTCCTAGGAAAGAACCAACGCAAAACACGCGCACGCTTCGTAACGTTAAGGAAGGCAAGTTTTCGGACTCCGAAAAACTCGCCCTTAAGTACAAGAAGGTAAGATCCAGGTTGCCAAATGCTCCGTGCGTGGTCCTGCAACCCCTTGGCCACCCACTTTACTTGAAAGCGAGCCTCATTCAACACATGCGTAGACTGAACACTCAGTGAATTCAACCTTTGCCACAGGGGACTTGCCCTCAACAGTATTGCCAAGATTTACATTCGTACTAGAAACAGGTGGAGATGGTCCCTCGAGGCTATCTAGTCCAACCGCGCTTTAATATAGAGCAGTGCTTCTCAACCTTGGCGACTTTAAGATGTTTGGACTTCAACTCCCAGAATTCCCCAGCCAGCTTTTGCTTGCATTGTGACCTGGGGTTGATAGCTTTTGCTGGCTGGGAATTCTGGGAGTTGAAGTCCAAACATCTTAAAGTCGCCAAGGTTGAGAAACACTGATACAGACTTTTCCACCCAGTTTTCAATCCTCTTTAACATTCTCCTCCAGATCAGAAACAAAACCCTCACCCGCCCCACTTCCATACTGCTGCTGGCGAAATATTCGTCTTTCAAGCCTTTTTTTTCTCTTGACTTAATCTCTTAGCCTCGGGCTCCGCTTCCCTCCTCCTCCCAGTCTGTCTCTCGTGGCCTCCCTCGGCTGTTTAGCTTATTAAAACGTCGTTAGGGGTAAATGGGAATGAAATGGGGCAGCCTACAAAAGGGAAGCGCTGAATTCTTAACTGCGCCCTTTGGCAAGTGGACAGGGAGCCGAGAAAGGAGTCGGAGTGAAAAGTTAACAAAAAAAAAAAAAAGTGGGGGGAAGAGGCGCCCCACAAGTCGATAATTAAACAATGACTTCTTTCACTTCTCCCCCTTACAGATGTGTGTTAAAGAGTTCAAAGGGGTAGCCAAGGTATTTGGCAATTTTGAACACTCGAAGCTGAGTATTAAAACCATTCGTGGGACGTTCCCCGCCACCTCGCTAGGAAAAAAAAAAGCTTTTAACTAAATGAATCCGAGCGCCTAAATGTATTTCCTCCAACTATTTGATAAACCAGCGGTGACCAAGCAGTGGTCCGTGGGTGGTCCACAGAAAAAAATATTTGCATTTTTTATATTGCAGTAAATCAGGAGTCGGTCATTAGGCAGATCATATTAGTGGTCCACAGGATTTAAAATTATGAATTTAGTGGCCCCTGAGATCCAAAAGGTTGGGGACCCCTGTGTTAAACGTTACATTTGAAAAGCGGGGCAAGAGATTTGTCTCTCTCTCTCTTTTTTTTACCTAAAAGAAAAAGAACGGACAAGAAAAGAGAGATGGGGGGGGGAATAGTTAGGGGACGAACTCATCTGTGCCAAATGAAGTCAAGGCCGAGCCCAGAGGAGTTGCGGGCTCGTTCAAAAGGAAGAGAACTGCCTCCGCGCAAGGGCTGGCAGCGATCTCCACGAGGGAGCCCTGACCAAGGACTTGGGAAAGGGGGAAAAGTTTGTCCCCCGGATCGTGCCAGGATTCCGTCCCCAACAGAGAAGCCGCAGCGACACCCTCACTACTACTTCCTCCTCCTCCTCACCTTGACCACGCGGGAACGCGCGCACACCTCCTAAGCGACAGAAGCAAAGCTCGGAGGCAAAGTTTGGAGCGCCGGGAGGCTTTTCAGGGCCAAGCAGAGGATGGAGCAAGCCGGGGACCCACGGCCGTACCTTTCGAGCGGACGCTTCTTGCCTCGGTGGGTTGGTTGCAGCCGTCGCCGCCGCTGCCGCCGGTCTTGAGGGAGGCAGCCTCTCGCTCGGGAGTGCGGAGCGCCCAGCACTGGACTCGAGAGCGCTCGCTTTACTCCAAGTCTCCTCCTGCCGGGCTCCCAATCGCGCAAAGCTGCCATCTACTGGGGGAGGCGGATTCAGGAAGGATTTTTAAAAGGAGCCTTCACAGAGATCTGGGAGCTCCCCTACGAGATGTTCAATGGCTCTTCCCCACGTCAATCAAAAGAGAGGCTTTGCTGATCGCCCCCCTCCCCGGGCCGCCACGTCTCCCTCCTCCTCCTCCTCCTCCTCCTCGCTCTCTCCCTCCTTCCCTCCCTTCTAATAGCAATTTAAGCGCTTCTCCCGCTCGCTCCAGTCCTTTTATTCCAAGGCTAGTCAGGTGTAAAAAGTCTAATTGAATCTCTGGCCGACCATAATAGCCAAACCAGGCTGGCAGGGTCGAATTGGAAGCGGCGGGAAGAGGAGAGAAAAAAGGGTCGCATTAGTGCTTTAATGAGTAATGGATCCACGCCCGAAGAGAACCAAAGGGGGCAACAGATAGAGACTAATCCGTCCGCGGCGCCTCGCCTTTGCTTGTATCCTAAGGGTGATAAGGCCGATCGCGAGGTGCCTGAAAAGATCACAGAGGATCGCCACCGACGGTTTGGATCCCCTACCTGAAAGCAAGGGGGGAACCCTACCCGGACTCAGTCCGGCACTTCGAATATTGGCAGAGTTTTATGACTCATTTCCTTTCGGGAGAGGCCAAAAGTCCAGGTCAGGTTAAGGTTTCTCCGGAAATCTCAAAGTTACACACTTGTCGCGTCTGGAAGGCTGAAGCCTCCTTTTGCACGTGGTGTCCGCCCAGGTCTCCAGGCAAATCGTTTAGCTTCACACACACAGAAACACACACACGCACCCCAAATCTCGTTGCCAACTATTCCTAGGGCTTGGATCACTAGAGCTGCCCCGTCCTTTTAGTGCTGCTCCACAGGGTTATTGATTTCTGAAACCATCCCCTCTTCACTGGGTATCTTCCTGAGTATCCAGTTCAGGACGGGAGCATCCTCCTCCCGTCCGATTCGATTTTTTCCCCCTTAGATAACCAAACTAAGCCTCCTCCTCACCACCTAACAGACGCTTGGCGGGATATTTTCAAAGAACTGAGCTTTTGATTCAGTTTTAAACCTGAGGGCTGCAGTTTTACCCGTTGCTTGTTGCGGCATTTTCACAGGATCTAAAACTGAAATCCTACACACACACCCCGTTTACCCGAGCTATGCAGCTTTCTAAACCGAGTTTATTTCTAAACAGACGCGTTAAAATCCCCTTCTCCGAATAAATTAAGCTACGGGAGCCTTACTACAGTTAGCTAAGCAAAAGCGCAGGTGACTCCAGAGAACGTTAGCCCTTGCCGCGGTGTGTGTAAAGACTGAGGGTGGGATTAAGATTTGATTCCTAAATAATCCGATGGATTAAAAGGAAGAAAAAAGTAGGCGTGATACAGACAGAACAGTTTTTAGTATTTCCTTTAATTTCTGCCACTGTTCCACCTCACTCTCGGTCCCACACACACACACATTCACTCAATCTCTCTGAGGCAGCCAAGAGATAGCTTTGCTAACTGCACCGTTGGTTTTATTTGCTTTTCGGCTCTGTCATGCCTTTGCAGTTTGTTGAAATCCTTTGCAGGGCTTGCTAATAGATGCCAAGGTTTTCTTCTTTTTTTCTTTTTCTTTTTCCTTTTCCTTTTCCTCTCTCTCTCTCTTTTTGCTTTAGCCTTCTTTCCCATCCCAGAAGGATTTAGGGTGGGATTGGGAGGACAAGACGCCATTTCAGGTTCCAAAACACCCTGTTTTAAAATGACTGCGGATAAGAGGATTAAAACAATAATACCCTTCTCTTCTTAAGGGTTCTCCCCCTCCTCTAGAAAAGATTTCTTCTCCCAGAGCAAAACCGTTTAGGCAGGAATTAAGGGAAGAAGACAGTCAGAAAGGGAGGGAGGGAGATGGAGAAAAAAAGAAAAAAAGAAGGTCTTTTAATTTAAGCCTGCAACATATAGCCCTCTGCAATGCCTCTTGACTTTAGGGGCGATGTGTTTGTGTGTCTCTATAAACAAACACAGGGAGACACGCGCGCGCACACACACCTTCATCTTATGTGGCATATGATCTGCTGAGCTAGCGGGAAGGAAGGAACTTCTACATACAAGTTCTGGAGAGGGAAAATCCGGACACCGTGAATATTCCCTCTGAGTACAGCAAAGATCTTGAAATATCTTCCCACCGACCAAGGCAAACGGGGTTTTCTAACCCTGTGGGCTAGAAAACAGGAGGTTCACCTGGAACAGCCTGTTCCAGTTTGAGTCCTTCAGGTGCGTCGGGCTGACTAAGGCTAATGGGAGGTGTAGTCCGACGCATCTAGAGGGCATCAGACTGGACCAGAGGAGTGTGTTTTATTTCTTCGCCCCACCTTTTTTCTTCGGAAAAGCTGATGTCACCTGGCCAAGCTGTACACTTCTGACGCGGGGCAGGGATTCTGTTCCTGAGTGGAACTCGGGAAGTTGGTGAGGAAGCTCCTTCCAGAAGTACCTCGACAGGTGCCCATTTGGCCTGTAGTCCCTCCACTCCACCCCACCCATGTGTAGTCAGAGCACGGCTTCTCAGGCTCCCTGCAAGAAAGCATTGATCTCCACCTGCAGGGACTCGGGGAACGCTCTTAACATTATGGGGCGGCGGCCCTGCTGGCTCCCCGCACCGAAACAGTGAGTCCAGGAGAGGTCGAGCGCCGGCAAGCCCAGCGGGGAGGCAACTAGCCGGGCTTCCCCTCGCCTGCTTTCTGCTTCTCGTGGCCCCTCCGGGTGGGAGAGAGACGAGAGATCTCCGCAGTCCTTGCAATTAGAGTACCCCCCCACCCACACACACACCTTTTGCCCTCCAGGCCCTGCGGCTTTTGGCTTGCCCGCAAACCTGTAGCTTTCTCCTGGCCGTGGAAACAAGAATCTGGCGCAGAGAAGAGCTGGATGCCCTTTAACCGGGCAGAAACGCAGCGCTGGGAAGAGGAGGAGGAGGAGGAGGAGGCAGCAAATGGGTCCCAAAAGTTAAACGCCACTCAATGGCTCCGTCCGTCCATGAACGTGAACTTCCCCAGTCTCTGGACCGTTTGACCTGCAACCGGCTCTGGGCACGCCGCGTTCGGTGTGCAAAGCGACAGGTTGGCCATCCGAGAAAGAGGAAAGGAAAATCTGATTCCGCTGATCGACCTCTTTTTTTTTTAATCCTGTTTTAAACTACCGATTGATTAATGATAAATCTATTGCGATTCTCACGTACGGATGAGATGACTCCGTCGCACAGTTTATTGGGGGGGGGGGGGGGAGGTGCCGGCTGCGATTTGGTAAATAAATTCCCAGAGGGAATTGGGACGGAACTTTTTCTTTCCTTCAGTCCGGTTTGATTTTATAAAGCAGCCTTCTTTCCGAACCTTACTAAAATTAGGTTTAGGTGACTCGATCGTTGACTTTTGTTCCGTCAGGCAGGAATCCCTTACCACGCTAGGCGTTGAAACCAATCCAGGTCGTTAAATTTCAATATTAAATATTTTCCCCTGACGCTTTCAATGTTTAAAATCAGCTTTCCCTGAATTGCTGTTTACCTGCTAAGTAGATTTATGACATGCTTTTATAACATTTCTAGCATTTATAACATAAAATGTCCATCAAATCTTCAATTTGAATGTTAACCTTTAAATGAATCGCGCACTTGTCTATTAAATAAGAAGCAACATTTAGGTGTTGTTTCTCTGTAAAAAAAAAGTTTCTTCCGAATTCAGATGTTCAAACATCTGGAAGTGGATGAGAAAGATGACCCTTGTAGTGCCTTCCTCCAGCCTGTGTTAGACTCCCACTCCCACCATCCTTTCTCTGGAGATGGTGGGAATGCTAGTTAAAAGGAGCGTATGGGAGGGAAGGAGAAGGTGCTGTCAATTATTTTGAAATTATATTTTCACTTCCTTAACAAATGTAAACTTTCCTTAATACTAGTGTTTCTTTTCAAAAAGTTTACGTTTCACTGGGAAAAAGACAATAAATAGTTCACCTATTAGATCTTTCTCAGTTATTGACAACTTTGTGATTATGTTAATTTCGTGTGTGTGTGTGTTAATTTCGTTTAACAAATCAGGAGCTTGGTTTAAAGTAGCCCTTTTCATTTTCTCATTCCCCTGCCCCAAGACTCTAGAATCCTATTTCTCATTTTTTTTTCCTCCCCTCCGAGTGACAGGCTGGTATATAAATCTTGAATTCAAATGCACAAACCGACCCGTTCAAATTGGAAAACAGCTTTTCTATATCCTTACAGCCAGGACAGTAAAAGTAAGGGAAGGAGGAAGAAAAGAGTCCAAACTCTCTCGCTATCAGAAGATGCATAAAGTCACCCCATATTCTAATGATAACAAGGACTTAAAATGGCTACTTAACCAAATCAATACATCCGCCATTGCCTTCTTTTCTCTCTTCTTTTCCTAATGGGGCGTCGGTTTTTTTTTTTTTTTAATGGCTTCAAATGTCTCTTCACACACCCCCTCCACACCACACACATTGTCCATTACTTTGTCCCCTATGCCAACTGCATTCGTGTGAGACTGAAAGGGGATTAACTTGTGAACTTTTAAAAATCAGAACTTAAATGAGAGGCGAATCTAGGCCACCGCTCATTGTGGGAACCGTTTCTTAAGCAATTAAAGCGAGAAGAAATTCCTCTCAGCCTTTTTCCTTAAAGCTGCTTTCTGAAGGATTTAAGGAGGACTAATGTCCAGTCCATCAAGGCAGATTTAAACTGCACAGTGATATAGAAAATCTCCGCTTGCTGTTATTTAAAGGGGCACTATCACTATTTCCATAAGACCCTTGACATTGTTTCTTTAATCTTGTTTATAAACTTAAACAGATTTTAAAAGTTCCCCATCCCTCCTCTCCGTCCCCCCCCCCTTTCCATGAATTCATTGAAAACATATTTGATGCCGGATTTCAAAAGAAACCCGAGCAGGCTGAGTTTTAAGGATTTTCTGATGAAAAGTATGAAGTGGCTGTCGTTCAGGCTTGGATTCTCTCCCGCCCTCTTCCTTTTGGAAAGTTATGAAAAAATTCCACAACTGTAGATTGGGGGGGGGGCGGGCGGGGGGGAGGACTTATTTTCTCTGCTATTCATCTCCCTATCTTTTTTTTTTTAATGGGGAGGCCCATTAAAAGATTCCCTGGCTAGGGCTCCTTTTATAAAACCACCGCCGTTCACTTTTAAACACCCTAAAGGGCAACAAGAGTTTTATCAACCAAACCATCCTTTAAGAGTGGAGAGCGAAAGATACGTTTGCTTTGCTTAACGCGCATTTGGGTATTTGGCGTTGGGTACTATGCGTTTGTTAGGCTTCTATACCCGGCTTTCTTCCGGGTATCACGCACAAAACGGCATTCCCAGTTTCAATTTTCACCCACAACAATCCTGTAAAAGGACCGACTGGCCCAGAGATACCCAGTGGCTTAAAGGTGAACTTGAACCCGAATCTCAACCATCACCAATTAGGTCATCTTCAGGTAATAAAAGTTCGCTGATTAATTATCAGCCTTTATTGGATGAATTAATGGTCTTTGATGGCGTCCTCGGTCCAGGTTGATCTAGGCAGCCTAGAGAAAGGGGAGTTTGCTCGGACAAAAGACCAGCTTCCTGGCCCTGACCGATTTAGGGGAGAGGGGAGTCTCTTAGATTGAATGGGGCTTACATCCACTGAGTGGGGCTGGGATCAACACCTGTCCGAGCCAAGGATCGGTTTGCTAGGCTCCTGGCCGTCATAAAAATAAAAAACGAGGGGTCATGTGGCACGTTTAAGAGAATAGCAGGAATAGCAGATTTGGAAGGGACATTGGAGGTCGTCTAGTCCAACCCCCTGCTCAGACAGAAACCCCTGACAAATGGCTGCCCAATCTCTTCTTTAAAAACTTCCAGAGCTGGAGCATTCACAACTTCTGGAGACACATCGTTCCACCGATTAATTGTTCCAGTTCTCTCTAACTCTAATTTCTCCTTAGTTCTAGGTTGCTTCTCTCCTTGGTTAGTTTACACCCATCGGTTCTTGTCCTGCCTTCAGGTACTTTGGGAAATAGGTTGACTCCCTCTCCTTCTTCGTGACAACCCTACGTTTAATGAGAACCCGCTTCAATTGCAGGAAGAAAAGAAAGGGATGTATGTGTGTTTGGTGGTGGTGGGAAGCCGGAGGCCTTTCTCTATATTCGGCCGTTGGCCCGTAGGGGGTCCCAGGTCTCCTTGGATCAACATCTAGCAGCGCAGGTTGTCGGGTCCTTTCCGCACCCGGTTTGGAGATGCTTCCTTGGACGGAAGGGAACACAAACCGGGCGGACAGCGTTGTCTCCTCGGGCTGAGAATCGCCGTCCCAGTCGGAATCCAGGAAGTCCTTTTGCGCGGAATCCATAAGGAAGGAAAAAAAAAAAACCATCAGGAAAGGAGGGATGGGGGGGCGCGCACTGCATACACCTTGGCCTCTCTCAAAGCTGGGGCGCTTAAGACTAATTAATAGTCCTAATGAAATTTCACCAATGCGATAAATACATTAGGCTTGCAATCCTCCCGCCCGTCTCCCCCCCCCACGGAAAAAAAAGGGGAGGGGGAGGCTTTAGCCTCTTTGCCTCTATTCAAGGGTACTTCAACATCTGCTCATTTAAGGGCAATTAATCATTTTGATATATGGTTTAAAATTGACCGCTTCCAAGGGACTTTTTTTTTTTTTTTGACAAGAATAACAAAGCAATTTGCCAGAAGCCATCTTCTGGACATGTTATTAGCACAGATTTCATTTTAAAGAAATCCTCTCCCCCCCCCTCTCCCCACACCTTCTGTGGAAGGTACCTGCTTTAAAGGGCCAGCCTGTTCACCGACTACTCACTGGACTGGCTGTGTTTTCCCACCCTCTGATTCATTCCCCGGACCTCCCTTTCTTTCTTCTCTACATGTCAAGAGCAACCGATGAAAAAGGGGGAAAAAAAATAATAACCCAGAAAATTAAAAAGAAAATTGGCACCTTCTTTGCCGGGTCTCATATCTTAGGTGACTTCTGTTTCTAGTGCAAGGTGATCTCAGGGTCATCAGATAAAAAGGGGACCTTCTGCTCGGTCTCTTGTCTCAGCTCTCACACACAGAAAACTCAACGTTTCATTGCTATTTAGTTTAGCTGCTACTACATTTTTAATAGCACCCCCCCTCCCATCACCAGTTCTTATTTAAAAGCACAGAGGCAAAAGCATAACAATGTTGAAGTTTTTAAAAAATGCATTAATCTGAGAAATGAAACATGGTTCTTTTTTATTAAATATATTTGCATGCAATGTGAGGAAAATCCAGTGTGGTGCAGTGGTTAAATCATTGGATTAGAGCAGGGAGATCCAGGTTTCAATTAAGCACTTCATTAATTAAATGCATCTAACTGCCCATCTCATATTGCTGCTCATCGCTATGGAAATTCACCAGGCAATCTTCTTTCTCAGTGCCCAACCTACCTCACAGGAGTGTTGTGGGGAAAATCAGGAGAAGATGCTGCCGCTGAGTGTCTGAAGGAAGGTAGGATCTCAGTCCAAATCCCAAAGCATCCATAATACTTTCTGTGAGAGGTGAATCTCTAAAGCAGTGTTTCTCGACCTTGGCAACTTTAAGGAGTTTGGACTTCAACTCCCAGAATTCTTTCCTGGC
This sequence comes from Myanophis thanlyinensis, assembly GCA_017656035.1. Lineage (NCBI taxonomy): Eukaryota > Metazoa > Chordata > Lepidosauria > Squamata > Homalopsidae > Myanophis > Myanophis thanlyinensis. The sequence continues at coordinate 17,029 of JAEANM010003535.1, forward strand.
TGGGGAATTCTGGGAGTTGAAGTCCAAACATTTTAAAGTAGCCAAGGTTGAGAAACACTGCTCTACAGGAAATGAGAACTGAAGGGGAGTCACTTGCAAATTATAGTGATCAGAACTGCACTATGAAGCAAGGAAACATACACATTCTTGCTACATTTTTCAGTGGGACAGAAGATTCAGACCTGTTTAAGCCCAATGGCCTTTGTGAATAAAAACTAGTTTATGGTAAAACTGTCGGGTTGGATTCCTTATTTACTTTTCATCTATCAAGAGTACTTTCTACCCTGTTCATGACACAATCATGAATGTTGGTAAGTTTTTACTAAAAATGAACTAAATGAAGTTCTGAAGCATTTACAGGTAGTTGTCAACTTATGATCACAAACTGAGCCCCAAATTTCTATTGTTAAACAAGACAGTGAAGTGAGTTTTGCCCTATTTTATGATCTTTCTTGCCACAGTTGTTAAGTGAATCACTGCAATTGTTAAGTTACTGACACGACTGTGTTCCCCATTGGCTTCCCCATTGACTTTGTTTGCCAGAAGGTTACAAATGGTGATCACATGACCCCATTTATGACAACTATCATAAATACATGCCAGTTTCCAAGTATCTGAATTTTGACCATGTGACTGTGTGGCTGCTGCAATAATCGTAAGTGTGAAAAATGATCATAAGTCAGTGCCATTGTAATGCGAATGGCAACTAAATGAATGGTTGTAAATCAAGGATTATTTGTATGAGAAACGCTTGTTCCCAATAAGACAATTACAGTACCAGACTTCTTTTCAAAGAGATAAAGATAAATTAAATCACACTATCCTTTTAACAGCATTGAGACCTGGCCAGAGGAGGTTGTTCTAATTCTGCATGACCAACAAACCCAGATGGTTGGGAATGCTTAAAGCTGAACTGGGTGGACAAATTCAAAAATTTTAAGTTGCACATTCCTTTAGATTTACTTTATTGAATGGGTATTACTTATGGGGATAAATATTCAGGCATTATGCAACAAATGGACAGAGCATCTTGATATGTAAAAAGTCACAGACATCATAAAGTGGCAAATTGGGATAAAGTCTAAGATTGGAGGTGAGGATTCGTTCTCCAAGCTTGTAGGTTGGTTTCATTCTGAACGTTTCATTACCAGGCCAAGTAACATCTTCAGCAGAGTTTAGGGGATGTCAGTGTGGCTGTTCTTCTGTTTATAAGGGCTTCAGGTGTAGGTGTGTCAAGTGAGGGACTTAGGTAGGTCTGCTGTGAGTCATCAGTGAATCTTGTGATGGGTCTTGTGATAAGGAAATTACAGCAGGTCAGGGTCATTGGGAGGTGAACTGGTGGAGGGATTGTGTGGGTTGGTTGTGGGTTGGTGCTGTCTCTGTTTGGCTGTGTGGTGGATCTGGATTCTGAGTGGTTCATAGGCTGGTTGTTAAGTCAGAGTGTTTGTTGATGGAATTGCTTGTGGAGTGCCAGCCTTTGATGAAGCCATGAGCATGGCAGATGGTAATGTGGCAGATTATTTTTGTGTTGCTCCAATTGAGCTGTGATGGTTGGTGTCAGTATGGGTAGTGATTAAGGATTTGGTGTTGTGGCGTTTGACTGCCAAATGGTGTTTGTAGATCCTAGTTTATAATTGATGTGATATTTCTCCTGCATAGATTTGGTTGCAATGGTTACAGATGATTTTGTAGATGTTGTTGTTTCTTTCATCCTTCTGTATTTTGTCTTTGGTTCTGGATAATTCCTGGTGGAGTGTAGCTGTGGATTTGTGGGCTATTGTATCTGTAGCTAAGAGAATGAACCCTCATCCTCATCTTAACCTGAGCTATAGATATTCACTATTACAAAGTCAAAGATTCCCCTTGGCAGAAATATTTGATAGGACTAGCTGTACATAATCTATATCGCCACTAGGTCCTTCATTCTTTCCTAGGTAGTTTTCTTTAGTCATGTTTTTCACCAAAAAGCCACATAGGAGAAAGATGTGTGCGTGCAAATGCATTTTTAAGTTACACCTATTGCTACATAAAAACGTAAGTTGCTTCACAAGAATTCCCTATAGCCTTCATTTTTGTCTACTTCATGCACATCTACATTGACATACATCCCTTGATACTTTTCCTATGACGTAGTTATGATTTATCAATTTTTTTCTCTCCTGAAACAAATACCTAGAAATCATTGTATTATTTATCTGATATAACCAATAAAAAAAGTAATGATGAATTTATCACTGCACTCGCCCATTCTTGGTGGTACAAATTACCAATAGAATAGTGAAGTTTACAAATTCCAATTTAATTATTTTGGAATGATACCATTTCAGCTTGAGTTTGGAGAAAGACTTGACTGAGTGATCATCCATGGTTCTTTTTAAGTCATCCCTGTATATCGAGGAATAGCAGATCAAAGTGTATTATCCAAGAACAGAAATTATGTATATGGAAAGTTGTGTTTATCATATATTCACTCATCTGTGTAATACAATAAAGAACCCTATAACCTTTGTGCAGCACAAGAATTAATGTAATGTAATTAATTAATGTTGTAATTAATTAATTAATTAATTAATTAATTAATGGTGTAATTAATTCAACCACACATTGAGAGTTACTCTATTTATGATGACATGAAAACCCATTCTTTTTCAAAGGTTTTTGAAATATGAATTTTGACTCCTTGAGTTAGCAGGTGCTGTCCTCCATGGCTGCCTTTAACAATATTGCCTTTATATTTTAAAATAATTTTCATTTTCATATGTGTTAATTTTAAAAACATTTTTGTAGTAATGTGTTTTAAGGTGCTGCTCCTCTACTACTCCAACTCATAAACAACTTTGGGCTCCTTTTCATCATAGTATAAATCAGAGGTGGGATTCAACCAGTTCGCGCCTATTCGCTAGAACGGTTGTTAATTTTCTGAGCAGTTTGGAGAACTGCTGGTCCAGCTGGTCATTAGGGCAGAGAACTGGTTGTTAAATTATTTGAATCACACTACTGGTATAAATAGGTCCTGCTTTGCATTCAGTCCATAATAGTCCATTACAGTTGCAATAGCCATAATTTCATTTCTTAGTTTTGGGAGTTCTTATATCTTCCCCATCCTTGTTTATTGATAATATCTTGTCAAATGAAAAAAATATATATGCCACCTTTTTCTTTAATGCATCTTGATAAATATATCACAGTGCATGCTGCATTCTACTTTTGCCATGGATTAAGTTGACCCAGGTTTCCTATTTATATGGATGTGATTCTAAATCATCTTTTGTCATGTTTTGAAGGCCCTTCTTTATTATTTCACAGATCCCTTCTTTTTAGGTGATTCTTTTTTCCATCTATGATGTAATGTCAGAATTTAAATGCTTGCTAAAAGTTTCTAGTAAAAAACAATAGCTTTAGCTAATTCAACAAGTGCCAGAAAGTATACATCCCCTCTTATCAGAAAGTATTTATTATTATTATTATTCATTTTCTCCCTTTCTCTCTCAGCTGCATATCGCAATCTCTCTGTCTTGATCTAATAGAGTATAAAATGTATTTTACAACAGTTTTACCTACAGGTGACTTGCTCTTTATTACTGGATGTGGGCAAAAATCAATACTTCTGTAACTAGAAGATCATTTATTTTATGGGTCTTTTCCAAGTGTGTCTTAGGAGTGGGGCTGCTGCTAAGCTTGCAAAGCTATGATGAAGAATTATGTTGCTCTAGCTTAGTCTCCCTCCTGCTTCCAAGCTATTTATGGAATTAAATATGTGTGGATTTTCAGACCAAGTCTAGTGCATCACTTAGCTGGCTTTGTAATACAGTGGAGATGGAAATTCCTTTTAACATGCTCCATTTTCTTAAAGGGTTGGGGAATCAACACATTAGAAACGGTGATAGCTGTGTGTCGCATGTTTGCTGCTTCCATTTTACTGCAAAATACATGATTGCACAGAAGCCATCCAAAATTCTCTTGCACAGACTTGCTGATGTCTGAATGGGGGTGGGAGGAGAATTAATATAAGAAGGTTTACACAGAGCTTTTTAATTGGAACCTGGGCTAGAATACACAAAGGATCCAAACATGCATGGATCTTCCCATCTGAAAACTTTCATAGAAGGCAGGTAAATAAACTGATCTCTGTCTATACCAATGTATCTCAACCATAGCAACATTAAGACATCAATACCCAGAATTCCCTAGCCAACCTGGAATTCTGGTAGTTGAAGTCTACATGTATTAAAGTTGCCAAGGTTGACAAACACTGACTAATTGAGGGTTTGCTCCAATTAGGTGAATGAAGAACACAGTCATTGAATCAAGGCAGTCTAGAAGAAGGTGGCATTCCTGTCCAAAGATCATGGAATTTACAAGACAAAAACAAGGAAATGCAAGATAGAAGAATAGGGAACGGAAGAGAGGGAAAGGAAGGATGGATAAAATTTGCAAAATCTCACCAGCTATGTCTAAATGTATTTATTGTCCTTTATTAAATAAAATGCAAAGTAGAATTTTGTTACGAGGCAATCAAAAGTTGCCTGAGAAAATGAGTGGTCATGTGTCTGCATTTTGGATGCTCAGAAATTGGCCAGCAATTACAGATATTTACAATGTCCTGCAGTCACCTGGAGCAAGAATCTATGTTGTTTTTGATGGAAATTGGTACTTGCTTCTGTTTCCAGCAAAAAATTGCCCCAAAGTGAACAATAAGTTTGCTTAACAACCCATGACATTTCTTAACAACCACTACAAAAAGGTGATAAAATCAGGAATGGTCATGTAGTGCCCTACTTCATGATCATCGTGACTTATGACCAAAATTGCCGGCTCAAGTACAGTTATAAATTGAGGACTGTCTGCACTGCCACTTCTGGCTCCTAGAGAAAAAAATAGGATATACATCTAACAAACAAATGAGACATAAGTGAATGCCTGCTTCCAGGTGAATTTGCAGTTGTTAGATTATTAGACAATCCTCTTTTGTAATAGGTTATTGTTTTGTGATTGCTGTTATTATTTTGTTATTATCATAGATGCTCCTTGTTTAGTGACTAGAGTTAGGAATGGAAAGTTGGTGGTTAACCACAGTAGTTATTAAAGTGGAAAAAAAATCACATGATTGAGACTGTACTTAAGATTTTACACATATACTAACTGATTGAAATGTTGAACATGAGAGATAGAGACAGAGAGACAGAAAGAGAGACAGAG
>JAEANM010003536.1:0-22226 GCA_017656035.1 Myanophis thanlyinensis
TCTCTCTCTCTCTCTCTCTCTCTCCCCCACACACAACTCGAGCTGACGTGACGCGCGCGCTCGTTCGCTCGCTCGCGCAAAACCAGCCGCTGAGGGAAGGCGGGAGAGGTCTCCTCCGGCCGCCGCGCCCCAAGCCAAGCCCCGCCCACTTCTGCTCCTCCTCCTCCTCCTCCTCCTTTCCCCTTCTACCTGCTACCCTGTACTCCACAGCATTCCTCTCAGAATTCTTTGTCACAGGGCTGAATCATCACCCAGTTAGTTAGTGTGATATTTTTATATGAACTTGTGAAAGATTCATCCTGACGCTAGAACTATTGGCTGCCTCCCCAGTGCCAAGTATCTCTATGGTATGCTTCAGGGAGCACATAAAGGATTGTATGCAGAGATAAACCTATTACACTCCCCCAAGCATATGGCTGTCATCAAACTTTATCTAGAGAATTTGGAAGCCAAAGATTCTGTTTATCTGAGAGGGGAAGAAGTTGCCCAGAAGAGCTCATTCCAGCACGGTATCTTTTCTGTCACATTTGTGGTTTTCCAATCCTGTTGCTTTCCTGAGTGCAATTTAGATGGAGAAGGCCTAAAAGAAGGGGTCATTGCCTCACATTGCCTGCCCCCAAAGAGTTGCACTCCACCAGTTCCATCACTCAGCATTTGAAAGGGTTAGGAGGAGTGTGGATTATATGGCAAGGAATGAAGTCCCCACATGGCTGCACCTTCATAAGAAAACTGTATTCATTCTCAGCCCTCTAAACAGTGAACTTCTGGCTGTGCAGTTTCCAAGGAAAATTTATAGATAACAGCAGGCAAGAATGTTTGCAATGATTAGCTCGACAGGGGGCCCTTTGAATGTCTACAAAAGGTCTTTGAAGATCAATATTAAGTTTGTGATGGAATCATAGGATATAGTCATGCAGCTAAGGATTTTTGGTAGGTCCCATTGAATAAATCAAAATAGAAAAAATAGAACCACTTAAATGCATCCACTGCTCTATTTCCATCTAAAATTCCCCATTTCCCCATAGCTAAATGGTGGATTGCCAGGAATGCACATTGTTGTGCAGGCAACATTTCTAGGACAATGAAGTTATCTTACACAGTGGGCCAAATTGGAAGCCATCAGTAACCACTGCTTGTCATCCATGAACTAAATGAATGGCTGCCAATTAAGTAGCTTAATGTTTCTTTGGGAGCAATAGCTGAAATACAAACTGAATACTTCTTTTCCTGCCATTGTATAATCCAGATAATGAAAGGGCATCTTAGAGTATTGAATGCATCTGTTAGCAGAAAACAATTTTTACTTGTCTTTTTAACTTGTCCTATGCCAATGCAGAGAGATTGTCTTGGTCTCTAATTTTTTTCTGTTCTTTGTTTGTGTCTTCACCACAAAGAAATACCCTGACAATGCTGCTTCTCTTACTGCATCACCAGATGTGTTAAGGGAGCTTTGAAAACTACTTTTGTATATCTGGTGGAAAGAATATTTGCAGGGGAACATGGTGTAGTTGCAGAGGCATTTCGCCTTGTCAGAAGGAAAGCTTGTTTCTAGTTAAAAAGAAAAGAAAAGAAAAAGTGCTGAGATTGAGTGTGGAGAGCTTTTGAAAAAATAGAGGAAGATGAGGAGGTGTGAGGTTCATGCTCCATGAAGGGACTTTGCATGCTAAGTATTTTTGCTACCGAAAATTCAGCTACATTAACACTGTCAGAGGCTAGGGACTATTTTTCAAGGCTCTAACATCATTCAAGGTGACACCTGTCATTGCTCCTCAGCATCAAAATGAATTCTAGAAATAAATGAATGTGAAGTATCATATTTTGCTCTTCTTAGCATGTCTGTTTTTGCCTGGCACCACACCCTTTTCTCTTCCTTGCCATTTAATCAATGTGAACTAGATGGTGACCCTAGATAGAAGTACGGAAATCGCTTGTTAAGGGATATTACTTGCTAAGGAGGGCAAGATGGGGAGGATGGGGGTGGAAGTGAATTTATACACCATGTCCTTGTTTTACCCTTGTTTTGCTCCTAACACTGTACTCTTAACAGATACCAGTTGGAAACCTCTTTATTATCCCTGGTCATTTATCCAGAAGGAAGATATCAATCCCTTTCAAAATTTCAACAACCAGTTTCACAACCTATTCAGGGGCTTAAAAATGGTTGCATACATGGGAGATGAGGAAATGTTTTTCTAAATTGATAGCACACAAGAAGAATCTGTTGTGTAGGTGCCTGAACTTGCAGCATTTCGTTATTTGCAAATCATTTCAGCAGCACTGTCAAGAAATAAAAGGGGATTAGCTCTGCAGTACATTCTCTTGGTATCACAACATGCACATTTATTCTAGACTAAAAACACAAAATGATTATCTTAGTTGACTCAGTATCTTTGCTGATGAATCTCTATATCTAGCTCATATTAATCTAGCAGAGTAATTTAGGGTGAAAGATAAGGGCTGTCTATGGAAGACTGAATTCATGTTTAACAATCAGAGTTTTGGTGCCACCTCAGAAGGAGAGTTAAAATAGCCCCACCCTCTCCCTAACTGGAGAGTTTGTTCTATAAAAGGAAACTAAAAACAAGTGTCAACGATGGATGTGTCAAGGAAAAGAATTAAGCCTAGAGAACAGTGACCCAAAAGTGAGCATCTCAACAGCCATCTTCAGAGAGCAAGAGAAGATGTCAGTTTTTGGACTTTCAAGGCTGGCTGAGAGATAGGAGAGGAAAAATGCCTGAACAAGGGTCTGCAAACCCAAGCAATCCCACAAACTCACAGTGCACCTTAGTCCAGATTCATAGCTCTATAAACCAGCTCCAGAAACAGAGGACTCTTGAGTGTTGGGGGGGGGGGCAACGAGATGGGGAGAGAAAAGTCCATTTGCAAGTTTACATATATAGGAATGAAAGGGGTTTTCATATGCAAATGTCTGAGATTGGCTGCAAGACCTGGGGGAAAAGGAAAAGGAAAGATTTAAAGAAAAAAAAAGCTAAGATAAGGAAATACAGTGTTAATAAAGGAAAAGAAACATAGAGGTAGGAATGTATTGTCAGCTCTCCCACATAAATCAGTGAGGAAATATGACAAGATGAATTAATTCTACTTTTATACTTGTAAGGTTACATTAACAGAAACTTGAAAGTCTGAAGGCACAGACTTCCCACCTCTACTTTTAACTACCATATTTGTTGTATACTGCGCATGCGCGGCCAGAGTCCTCACACTGGTCCGCCATCTTGAACGGACGACCCAACAGCCGATTGGCTGTCAGGACGTCGATGCCCATTGGCTGGCCCACCAGCCAATGGGAAGCGCAGGATTTTGAAGCCGCGGCAAATATAAAAAGCCGTGGCTTCCCTTAAGCTTTGCTTCTTTGACTGACAGATCCACATCGTGAGTTTTGCTCGTGGTTTGAATAAAATGGTCATCCAAACGGACCCATTTTCTTGAGTTGTCTTTCACCGATTTGGAACGGGTTTTCGGCTATAACAATATTTTTCAGCATATAATATGCACTTTCCCCCCTTAAAAGTGGGTGAAAATTGTGGTGTGTCTTATATGCCGAATACAGCCGTTTTTGGCCTCCCAAGCCCACCCTTGCGCATCTTGTTTTCCCCCTTCCCGGCTCCCAGAAGCATTTTGCAAATCTCCAGAACCACCCATGCAGCCTGAAAAATGTTCTGTGGGCTGGTGAGGGGGAAAACAAGACACATGGGGGAATTGGGAGGACAAAAACATTTTTGGCAAAAATGGGCCACACAGAGAGTTCAGCAAAGTATTTTGGGGGGCTAGGGAGGGGGAAAACAAGACGCGCATAGGCCAAAATTTTCTTTTAATTGTTTTCCTCTTCTGAATCTAGGTGCATCTTATACTCTGAAAAATATGGTACTTGAGCCATTAGGGCAGGTCTTTTCTAATTTCTTTCTGTGACTATTAAGATACAGTGATTGCCGGTTCCTGCCATTTTTATCTTATTGTTTTCTAGACAGCCCTCATCCACTCTTTGAAGGTCATTCATACATTGCCATACATGTATAGATTAAACAATAGAAATAGAACAGTTGTAAACATATAGTAGCAGGAACATAGCAGTTTAATTTTGTACAATAAAATTGTTTTGTGTGGGGGGGGAAAACAAGTACAATCTTTGTTTCTGTGTACTGTACCACATGAAGAAAACCCCCTAACAATTGGTGGCAATGATGGGATATGGTTTGGTATCCAAACATAAAGAATAAAAGGCTTGCAAGGAAAAAGAAGAGAGAGAACAAATTGGGAGGCAAAGTGTTTGAGATTAGAGGCAAGTAGGAGTATCTCAGCATGTGACTCCTCCAACAACTTAACATAAAACAGCTTGAAATAGAGAAAGAGGATGAACTGGAATCTGTGGTGGGAGGGCCAACCCTGGAAGTAAACCAGACCTATCTGAAGCCCTGATAAGTATTATGAGGAGGCATATGCTGTGGAAACAAAAGGATAGACAATTGATGGCTAAAAGATAAGTGGAAGGGCAAAGGAAAGCTCTCAGAAAAGAGGAGAAAAATAGCTTATGAAATTGAGCAAAGAGACTGCTTGGAGAAAGACAGACAGGAATGGGTCTGAAGACTTGAAGGAACTCTTTAAAGAATTTAAAGAAGAAATATCTATTAGTTAAATAGGTAGGAATAGGAACAGGAACATAGAAATAGGAGATAGACATAGGGACATATTGATTAAATAAGAACAGAACTAAATTAATTGCAAACTTATAGAAAGAGTTTAGTAGAACTCTATTATAATAGAATAAGATTTAGTACAATAAAACTGTTTTATGTGAGAAAAAAAATAATGGTCTTTGTTTCTGTGTTCTGCACCATGTTAAGAAAAACTCTTATATTGATACATACTAATCAACCAGCAGGATTCCATCATGGTAACTATGATATATCATATATAATACTGTGACATATTATTTGAGGGTAAAATTAATGTTTCCCAGTACAACATCTATAGTTTGTTGATTTTAAATTTTAACTGGCTAATTGGATCAGAGCCTGATATTGAGGGACCAAATCCTTTTAGTATAAACTTAGAAGACTGCTATTGTATGTTCCTAGAGATTCATACAGGTAGTTACGACCACAATTGAGCCCCAAATTTCTGTTGTTAAGTGAGACCTTTGTTAAATGAGTTTTGTCACATTTTATACCTTTTCCTGCCACAGTGAATCACTGCAATTATTAAGTTAGTAACATGGCTGTTAAGTGAACATGGTTTCCCCATTGATTTTGCTTGTCAAAAGATTGCAAAAAATGACCTTGGGACACAGCAATGGTCATAAGTATGAATCAATTGCCAAGTTTCTTAATTTTGATCACATGAGCAAAGGGATACTGCAAAGGATATAAACATTAAAAATGGTCATAAGTTGTTAAATCCAACTCACAAAATTATAACTGCTTCTATTCCTTTTTAAATTATTTTCATTTTATTTGTATGTTAGCTGCTCTTAATGTCCTCCTGGCAGAAGTGAGAGAAGGGATGAGGGGAAGGATGGCATTTTTAAATATTTAATGTTTTAATGTTTTGTCTTGTTGCTTTTACTTGGTTGTCAGCCATCTAGAGTCACCTCCAGGCAAGATGGGAGCATATAAATTTAATAAAAAAATTGATACCGAAATCCTTTCCAGTCCTGTGTTATCCAAAGAGATCCCAAAGAATCATACATTGTAGCCATGTTAAGGACTAATGGTGAATAAATCAGTATATTTTGTATCCTCACATCAAAGTCCTGACTTGAAATCTACTGGAGTGTTAATAGACTAAAACAAATGAATTTGCTGAAAAAAAAACTATGCTTTTAATAATTTATTCAAAAATAAGAAATCAGTAGTTGGAAAGAAATTAACACTGAATAGGAGAGAAAATGCAAGATATAATGAATTTAATTAAAGAAATATGTTGATAAGACTATCAGTTTAATGCATTCTTCTTTGTTTCAGGAATGGACATATACATATAATCAGCAAATCCACTTTCAACAGTTATGCTTGTCCATACATACCCTCTTCCCAGGTTCCCAGGTGATGCTTTTGCCTTGCAAAGAAGGGGATGGCAAGCAGGTGAGACCAGGATCAGAGTTGTTGAACTCTCCTCCAGTATAGTGTACTAGTATTGATGTAAGGCAGGGGTGTTGTGAAACTCAAGGCCCAGGGACCAGATCCCCGGGGACCAGATCCAGTGGTGTGCTTAGAATTGGCCCATGGGGCTGCCCATGGGGCTGCCCTGGAAACAGCTCCTGGTGCTTCTGCCAGTGAAAATGGAGCTTGCAAGGGCTGCTGGTGGCTCTCCTGAGCTCTGTTTTCATTGGCAGGGTGTTGCAGGAGGCTGTCATAGCTGAAACAGAGCTCAGGGGCCTGTTTTCACTGGCAGAGAGTTCAGGCCACTAAGGCACCCCCAACATGAGTGATGTCAAGTTGACCACGTCCACCCCAGCCCCCCCCCCCAGGTCAAACACAACCCTGATGCAGCCCTCAGTGAAATTGAGCTTGACACCACTGATATAAGGAGTTTTTTTTCCTTTCTTTCTTTCATTACTTTTTATTGATTTACTGGAGTTTATCTGCTATTCTAATCCAGAAGGGCCATACCATATGCTACTAGTGGTAACGTCTTTGAAAAAAATAAAACCCATGGTCATTGATACCATTGAAAATCATTTGGAAAATATCAAAAATTACTTATTTTTGCTTGGGATAGGACAGTTAAAAATGTCAAAGGTCTGAAAATTAGTCATATCATATTATCTAGGTGCCAATGTTGATGCCTTATACTATCAACTGTCATATCACATATTGGGTTGATTTAAAATTTAAAAGGCAATAGTTAAAAGCAAAAGTATATCAATTATGCAATGTGTCAATTGTCCAATATCTAACTGTGATTGGTTTTCCAAAAATTGGTGCAAAGTTAGGCTAAACCAGATGGGATTCATCATGATGTGTCATTTGCCACATGAGACATTTATCCCCAAATGTGTGACACACTTTATTGCTTCATCCCTATCCATTGTTCCATCCTTATCATGTTGGTATCCGTGCAGATAACAGCTGACAGATTTTGAAGCAGCTTTCTTTTAATGATATGTTGGGCAATGATAATATATTTTCAACATATTTTGGTAATACTTTGCTCTGTATAGATTCTTAAAAAGAGTCTGACAGAAGATAAAATGATATTGTTGCTGATATTACCAGCATGGGATTAGAATAACTCAAACAGTCACTATTAGAAGTCCTAGTGAACTATTATCTATTGGATAACAAAGAAATGATTGAACAACAACAAAATATTACAATCAGCATTGCTGATTTTGCAAAATTCCTGAAGTTTGGGTACTGAATTTCCATGTGCTTTTCTTAAATAATTGTCTTTGTTTACCATATTGATGCAACTCAAGATACAACTCAACAGTTGTCATATATCATAAAGCATGAGCTAGGAATGCTATTTGCTCTAATGATCAGACTACTCCCCAGGTAACCTCTATGAACTGGGGAGGTATCAATTGGCAGGTTAAATTTTTCTTGAAACTCCCTCAAACTCTTTCTCCATGGCATAGTGACAGACAACAGTCTTTGCCTGCCTGCAGAAAAGCACTGCCCTGATCGTTTTAGTAGCTTTGATATTTTAATGGGAAGAGCTTCTTAAATATAAAATAAGGTTAATCTTAATTTCCCATTTTTCCTTTAATAGCGCTGGAATAAAGTTGGTTCTCACATTGAGCATATGGCTACCCGCTATTGCTTGGACACAGAAATGGTGGGAGATAGCAGTGAGAGCATGAGAGAAGTGGTCATTAACCCCTGTGAAAGCACGGCAATGAGTCAGCGGTGGGAAATGGTGATGTCCTGACCTCATCTATCAATTCACCATCAAGCTCATCTGGAAGGACCTTTGTCAGAAACTGGCAAGACTGTTTTCCAGTTTAGGGATTGGTATGTGCTTGCTTTTCTGTGAAGCAGGTCAAAAAAAGAACATGCAGTTGTGCTGAGGTGGAAGAAAGGCTCATAAGTTCTGGCTTTAAGACCAGAGTAACAACTATCCCAAGTTGAGAGTGATATGTGTGTACTGTTAAGAACACCACAATTTAATCTAGAAACATATTTTGGTAACATTCATCTATTAGCTGAAGCAAAATATGACCTTGTTTTTAAGAAGGAAACTTTCTGAAATTGATAAGTGCAAAATTTAACTGTGTTACTAAGGTTATTGAAAATCCTTGGAAAATAATAAGTGAGCAAGGTGATTCTAATGGAAGAAAGATGGAGAAAAGAGAAGCTAAATCTTGTAAAAGCACATGAATGGTCATGGTAGGAAAGATTAGAAAAGACCAACAAATCTTGCACTTTGAATTGGTATAACTAAGCACATCTCTGAAATAAGTTTGAAATATGCTATATTGCACATGAGAATTTGACTGTGAACCCTGTTTTTGTGCAATAGAGATTGTATGTAGTATGATTAAAATCAATGTATGTGTGTGAGAGAGGGACGGAAATGGAAGAAGAGAATGAAATCTTGAACTTTTTGTCAACTCTGATTATGTGTGTATGAAGGAAAAAAAGGAAATATTTATCCTAAATTCAGTGCAAGGATTCATTCAGAAATGGAAATATATAAATGGAAATCATGAATGTTCCCTGGAGATGGAAGGGGGACAAGACTTTCCGTTCTAACTCAGCAGAGGGCATACATTCAGCACATAACTGGCCCTACATCCTTTCACTTCCCCAGAACCGATATGAAGAAAGACCAGGTGAATACAAAGAGGAAGGTAGATGGAGATTAGCGTGTACCTTTCTTCCATTTTTTTCAAATGGCCTGGGGAACAAAAATCACATAGTGATCAACTGCTAAGTTCCAATTTGTTAATTTATGGTATTAGTTATATTTTGTTTTCACATTAATTGCAGATACACTTTCATTTTTGTTTGTTTTGTTTTGTTTTGCTGACAACGTTGTCTCTAGGTTGGTCGGGAGAAGGTTGTTAAATAAGAGCAGCAACAATTTTAGCAAAATCATTGGATAGTGTTTAGATCAGAAGATCATAAAAGCATAAGGGGGGAAATAAATTGTACCAATGCAGAAGTCAGTGATGCCAGTGAAATCAGAAGTGGCCCAGAAATGAATATGCATTTGTGGTAGGAAGTACATAAAATTTAGCTGAACCCCAAATTGACCCAAACCTGGATCTTAATGAAACAAAGTAGAATTCTCACAGTAGCTGACACTGACCTAGGAGTCTTAGTGAATGATTCCATGCTTTGTGGCATTACAGAAAATTGGTTCCATGCTTGCAAAAAGAGAATAAAAGCTGCATTTCTCTGTTAAAAAGCAGTATGGGAAAATAGGAAAGAAAAGGATGGGGGAAGTGTTGAGTTAGTTTTGATTTTCTGGTCTGCCACCCGATTAAAGACTTACAAGAAACAAAGATATGCTAAAAAGAACAGTAATGTTTCTTGCAATGTGGTGGTTCATTTTTTAAAGACCATAGGAAATCTTCTCCACATTCCTAGGTCAATAAGTGAACTTTAACTGTTTTAAGTATAAAGGAAGCATTGTTTCAACTAGTACTCTCTTCAGCACATGCCATTTAATTCTGCAAATAACAATAACGATCCCTCCATCTATATGCTTATTGTGCGTATTTCCAGACAAAGATTGCTTCTAAAATGTCAGTCCGGTGCCCTCTATACGTTGAAGCTAATTCTGTTTTGCAATTAGGGGCACTGAAATACTGGGCAGAGGAAGCCGGCAAAAGGTAATGCTGATGCTGTCACAGTCCTGTCTAATCTGAACAGAAACATTCTGCCTGTATGTTGTGAGTGATTCATGCCTGTATTTGAGAAGGCGGATTAACACTTTTTGTTATTCCATCTCTGGGATCTCAGATGAACCTTAAACACCTGCTGTTTGTAATTGTAATGTGATTTTCATGGTTAAAAACCTTGGAATAAGGAAAATTTTCATATCATAAAATTAATATTTTGCTATTTGAAGGTTATGGTCTGTTATTTACTTGCTTGCTTGCTTGCTTGCTTCTATACTCCATCCTTGAAAAAAAGATGAAAAAGAGGGAGGAAAGCCTTAAATAAAACTACCACAATAAAACCATTCAAGCAAGGGAAAAAATAATAAAAGTTAAGCTTGTGCAATTGATCAGGTTTGATTCCCAAAAGGTATTCTCAAGGAGCATGGAGGTAGGAATGTGGCATTTGTCTACAAGTCCTGAAAGCAGCAGTGTCTTTTCCTGAAATTGCACAGCTGTTTTCAAGAGTTGCCAACGCGTTCCAAATTGATGCACCTACATTCTTTGAGAAACTTTTTGGAATCCTATCCAAAGCTCTGCACAGCTATATTAAAAGCAAAACTTGTTTAAAAAAATAAAACAAAATAAAGAATTTAAAACTTGTAAAGGCTTCTACCATATTTTTGGAGAAGCAGTTATCCCATCAATATTTTTAATCATTTTCTGAAGGAAGTCAATGTGTGGAACAGAAGCATCAAGCATACATCCCTCAGGAGAGAAATTCTTAAATGGGTACCGTAAAAGAGAAAGCTCCACTCCTGGGAGCCAGATCTATCAGTGGAACAAGAATAGACCTCCTCAGCTGATCTTAAGTTGGATAGGAGATGCAATCATTTAAATTCTTGATCCTGAACATTTAGGCCTTTATAGATTAATTTCAGCATCTGAAGTTGGGTAAAAGCATTTGGAAAGCCAGTGCTGTGTTTCCTGGATTCACATATATGGTCTGATTTTATCTACTTCACTTAACCTGCTTTCTATACTAACGGCAATCTCTGGACCCCAGCCATAATCCAAGAAATGAATTACATTATTAAATCATGGGTCACTGAGACTAGGCTAACTTGGTTCAGCAATGGTTATCACCAATAGAGCAACCAAAGCTGGCCCTTTTCAAATTTTGTGGCAAAATTAATTGACTACATCATAGTTTATGACCACATCACTTTAGTGACACCAGTCCCAATTGCCATTGTAACCCAAGGATTATCTGCATTTATTCAACCTTTATGCTAAATATACATTAAGAACAGCTGGATTGAAAGGTGAGCATGGTTTTAAAAACGGAGGAAGAACGATCACTGACGATGATAGTTACAGTACTAATGAGTGTACTGGTGAAAGACCAGACTGGAGATAGAGCATCATGGAGAAAATCTATCTAAGGTAATTTGTAGAAATAAAAAAAGAATTTGATGGAGCATAATCATTCAAAATGCAATGTATGTTTATCAGGAAGTTCTAAAATGAGACTTAATCTCAATTTAGAGCAGCTTTAATTCGTTCAGTATTGTGCATTTCAGATGCGTTGATAATAGAGCTTCCAGAATTTCATGCTGCCATAACAACAACCTGTTATAGTCTTGAGTTCACACATTTTATATAACCCAGACATTTCTTACCCATGGTTTACTGAGTAAATTATCGTTGTCTAGGTTCACACTGCATAAACCACTAAACTGTAACTCATTGTTTATAAAGAACAATAGCTAGGTTAATATCAAACATTAAGTTAAAATCAGGTTTAGCTTAGCTTAGTTCAACGTGTTGAGCTTTTCTATTGTTAACATAGTAAATTTTTTTCAATCATCAGTGGTAAAAATATCTGTGCATAGAATATTTGAAGACTGATTATTTGAAAGTAACAATTTTAGCTCACAAAAATAACCATGCAATGTTAACTTCCTTTGTTCACAGTTCATGAAAACAATGTGATTAATAAATAGTCTTATTAGTTGTGGCATTCGTACCTGGAATGTATTTCTGAAATGAGTTTCAGTACTGTTCAAGCCATCTCAAAACTTTAAAACAAAGATAGAAACTAATGCTGCTTTATAAGATTGTTAGATAAATTATTTTAATAATATAGGCCTGAAACATACTGCACTTTAGCTGGCAGGTAAATATGTATGGAATTAAGGAGCAAAAGATTACACGAGACAGGAAAAGAAATGAATGCATTATTGGCAAACCTATACATAGCGTCAGACACCATAAAGCAATTTGTCTCTCCACCAAAAAAGAAAAAAAGTCTATTCCCTTTCTGTCAGTCTTGTCTGCAATTTAAGTCAATATTGCTTTCAGAACAGAAATAGATTTTTATTTAATTATTTCAATTTATATTCTTCTCCATACTGAAAGCACAAGACAATTTGCACTTGTGTTTGGGTTTTTTTAAAAATAGCATTTTATGTATCTTTGTGTCTAAGGTGCTCAAGGCAAAAACTTTGTGGTTTTTTTAATTCTTTAGGACAATTCTTGTATAGCAAGGGAACCTGAGAGAGAGAGAGAAAGAGACTTGCTAAAAATAACTCTAGGCACTTTATGAAAGCACCAGCCTTCATAAAGAGGTCAGCAGATATGGAGGATTCCTGAAAAACTTTCTATACAACAGCTGAGCCAAATTATGGGCAGTCACTACTGTGACCAATAGTTAATGCATTGGGCTAGAATGGAAAGATTGGAATTGAAATCAATATTCGGCCATAGAGAGCTATTCAATGACTCTGAGCCAATATCTGTGCAACTAACTTGATAGGGTGAGAAGGTGGAGATAAAATTGGAGGAGAAGGTGCCAGGCATGGTACACCAAGATCCTAAATAAAAGTGGGATATGAATCTAATCAAGAACTCATTCCTATCTGTGTGGGAAAACTCAATTACTTGAGTTAAGAGTCTAGAAAAAATGAAAATGAGATCATTGGATTTTATGACTCATCATCATAAAAGTGGAATGTTTAAATTCAGAGTAGGGAAAGGGGATTGATTGATTTGTCTGCAGAAGTCAAGTACTTCAAGTACTTTGTTTTATCCTGAAGGATCTAAGATGAAAATGAAAAACTCTGTCCCAGAAACAGCCACACTGGGACAAATAGTAATTAGACCTCAATAGTCTTCTCTCAGCTCAAAAGCTAAGCAGGGGTTAGGCCTGGTCCAAGGTATCTTCTTCTTCTTTCTGCTGTTTCCATTAGGGGTCACTACATCGAATCATCTGTTTCCACCTAACTCTATCCTTGGCATCCTCCACTCTTGCCCCAATCACCTTCATGTCTTCTTTTAGCACATCCATCTATCTCCTCTTGGGCCTTCCTCTTGACTTCTTGCCTGGCAGCTTCCTTCTACCAATATAGCCACTCTCCCTCCTCTGTACATGTCCAAACCATCTCAATCTGGCCTCTCTGACTTTGTCCCCAAACAGCCGACCTGAGCTGATGGAATGATGTGCTCATTCCTAATCCTGTCCATCCTGGTCACCCCTAAAGAGAATCTCAACATACTCATCTCTGCTACCTCCATCTCTTACTCTTGTCTTTTCCTCACTGATACAAGTCTCTAACCCATACAGCATAGCTGATCTCACTACTTTCTTTACACTTTTCCTTTGATCTTTGCTGACACTCTTCTGTCACATAACATTCCTGACACCTTTCTCCACCCATTCCAACCCTCCTGCACTCACCTCTTCACCTCTCTCCCACACTCCTGTCACTCTGGACTGTTGACCCCAAATACTCCTGCCCTATCTTGACCTCATCCCCCTATAACCTAACTGTTCTACTTCCCTCCCTCTCACTCACACATATGTATTCTGTCTTACTATGACTTACTTTCATTCCTCTTTTTTCCAGAACAGACCCTCCACCTACTCTCTGCTCTCACTACAGATCACAATGTCATCCTCAAACATCATTGTCCATGGATATTCCTGTCTGACCTCATCTATCAACCTGTCCATCACCATAGCAAACAGTAAGGGACTCAGAGCTGATCCTTGATGTAGACCCACCTCCACCTTGAACTCCTCTGTTTGACCTACAGCACATCTCACTATTGTTGTACTCCTTTCATACATATCCTGGACTACTCTGACATACTTCTCTGCCACTCCTGACATCCTCATACAGTACCATAGCTCCTCCTTCAGCACTCTGTCATACACTTTCTTTAAATCCACAAAGATGCAATGCATCTCTTTCTAACTATCTCTATACTTCTCCATTAACATTCTCAGGACAAAAAATGCATCAGTAGTGCTCTTTCTGGGCATGAAGCCATACTGCTGCTCACAGATATCCATTGCCTTTCTTAGCCTAGCTTCCACTACTCCTTCCCATAGCTTCATTGTGTGGCTCATCAACTTTATACCTCTGTAGTTGTTACAACTCTTTATATCACCATTGTTCTTAAAGATCGGCACTAGGCGACATCTCCATTCCTCAGGCATCTTCTCACTCTCTAAAATCAAACAAAAACAAAAATAGTTCATGTAAATATACATAAATGTGTGTTTGTGTGTGTGTGTGTAGGTATGTATGTATGTATTATGCATGTACTATATGTATTATGTATGTTGCCCCATCATATTTACTGCCATAAGGTTAAATAAACCTTGCAGGATATGATCCATTTGAGAAACTTAAAAGCCAGCAAGTTTTGTGGGTGTTCATTGCATAGATTCAAAGCTAAATGTTGTTTTGAATGCATCTTTACTCTTTCCATTTATGTGGTGGCCTTATATTCTCACCACTTAACACATTTGCAATGGATCTTTAGCTTGAAAAATCAAAGCCTTTGTAACCTGAAATTGATTTTTTTCTACAAGAGTTGCTCAAAGGAAAATCCGATTTTGTTTGTATAAAGTACATTCAATGCAAGACGATACACCTGGTATCACCTTTGAAACTATTTCTACCCAACCATGAATAACAAGTGACACAATAGAGGAAATTCTTACAGACGATCTGATCTCTATCCATCCATGAGATAGCAGTGAAACTTGCCAAGTTTATTTGTTCCAGTTCAGTACAATAATCTTTAATCTTCCAATCTTTATAATATTTAATATTATTCCTTAAGGGAACAGACAGGTATCCTATCAGGAAAGGATCTGGAATCTTAAAGCAATTTCAAAAACTTGTCTACATGTGCTCTAATTGTAGCTAGTTTCTAGTCATGGTTTATTCAGAGAGATGATTATTTGGAGCTGCCCAGACAAACACAATTGATCTTGGTACAGAGATAATGAGATATAGTCTTCAGTAATCCTGCATAATTCTTATTATAAAGCTATTTTCATATGACATACCCTTGCTAAACTTTATGATAAAGGTTTATGATAAAAAAATTCAAGTGAGATTTCCATACTGTTGACTTGTATCTATTTTGGCAACAAAATGATTTCTTACTGCTTTTTTTTCCCCAGAGTGTTTTTCCAAATTTGTACCAATCTAGCCAGGATTTTCTTCTGATTTCTCAACCTA
Organism: Myanophis thanlyinensis; assembly: GCA_017656035.1. NCBI lineage: Eukaryota > Metazoa > Chordata > Lepidosauria > Squamata > Homalopsidae > Myanophis > Myanophis thanlyinensis. The sequence continues at coordinate 15,331 of JAEANM010003536.1, forward strand.
GTACTAACTAGGTCAATTCTGATTAGCTTTCCAAGATTGGCTAAGGGCTGGCAAAAATGTTGCTATCTATTGTACTAATTAGGTTTCTCAATACTGGGCTTTGCAAGATATGCTGCAGTATTAATTACCAACATGTTAAGGGATTGGCACTATATAGTTCATTGTACATATGAACACAACCATTGTCATCAAAGGCAGACTTATGCTAAGCTTATTGTAGCTGTAAAAACACATTGCTTTACCCAATTCAATTCAAGTGCCAAATGCAGAATCAAGGCATGACAAATCAAATGAGAGGTCCATGCGACACAGCACTCTGTTGTTGATCATATTTATTTAAAATACTTATACGGTCACCAATCTTAAAACCAGAATTTTCTCTCTTGATACAACCCATAACACTCTCTTCCAACTCCAGCTTCACCTTATACCATCCCAGAGGAAAAGCCAGATCTTCACAGTTTTCCAAATTGTTAAACCAGAAGGAGCCTGCAGTTAAACCAGAAGGAGCCTCTTTGAGAAGGACATTCCATAGGCATGGAAAGGGCACAACTGACATATACAGTGGTACCTTGATAAACATGATTAATTGATTCTAAGTGGTACAACAAGTATTAAAAATTATGAGTGCTAAAGAAACCATGTGATTTAATAAGTGACCCTTCATTTTGGCAGGGAAAGGGTTGTGAGTCACAAGGCAGCTAACACTGAGAGATTCTAGCTTGCACGTCAAGTGCCAAACAAATGACAAGTACTGGTACAAAATTTTCATATTAAAATGCATCGAGCACCAAATTTGATTAATTTTAAAGCAGTTGGTACTGTGATATGATTGTATTTATCCATGGTTTGTTTTTCTTATTGCATGTGAGATAACTCATAATGGCTGGGTTATTCTGTGTGATACAATGCCTATATTCTTTGTTTGCCCATCCATTTGACTTGTGATATCTTTTATAATCAATGAAAAACAATGAAAATTAAAAACAAAAATAAAACACTGCTGTCAGGCTAACTCAGAACATGCAACCAGCAATGCCAAGATAGATTCACTCAATAGCCTGCTCTAATTGCAGGAGAAGAATTCACCAAACTTCATAGCCATCACCTTAGAAATCTCATTATGACTTAGCACAATGAATTCAGTCAACACAAATTCTGAAAGAAAGCTCAGAATTATATTATGATTTAGATAATCATGCCAGGTCACCAAGCACTAAGAAACAGGTACTTAGGAATACATAATAGAGATGCAGTATATTGTACAAAAGCATTATTTCTAGTTTTTGTGACAATATGCATTTGTAAAGCTATTCCTTACAAATTAATGTAATCTTTTTAATGATCTCATATTAATAGCCACATAAAATTGTCCAACAATGAATTTCATGAGGCACTTAAGTGTTGTGCAATGAGCGATTTACTTTTATATCCTAAAGATACTGCCAATCATGTTATAGGATGAACTCAGGGTATTAATGTTTTGACTGGAAACCTGAGTAGCAGTTTCCTTCTGTAATGTCATCTCAATGCATCTTGCTATATTCATATCAGGACTGGAAACAATCTAGTTTTTGAATTACACAGGCTGTTGACTATGCTCTTTTGAGCTAATGATTGATGCTTCAAATATTTGGGGGCATCAGATTGTCTCCTGCCTCAGATAATGCCAAACTCAGAGAAAAATGGAGCGTTCCTTAAAAGAAAGTTACTAATGTGGTGGTGAATTCCCTGGGCAGTGAATTTGAATGAGCAGGATGCTGAACACGGCTTCTGTAATCAATTTGATGGAGCCATTCCCCACCCCTTTCTTGCAGGTAGCTGGAACTATAATTAGATTTTAAGATAATTAGATTTCCTCTTTCAACAGTCATTTACAAAGAAAGAAAGAAATTGAGTTTTCTTCAGCTTTAGCAACCCTAGAGGTGTGTGAATAAAATGAAAGCTTTTTGAGACTCCTGTGTAACTAGCAAAATGTATTCTACTTTTGAAAGGTAATTTTTGCTAACATCCATAACTATGGTAGTCAACTAACTAGAAAATGAAACCAGGACAGTTTATGATTACTAGTTTAGGGGATTTTTTTTTGCTAAAAATAAAAAAGGATGAGCATTCATGGAAAAATGCATGTTCCATACATAATTCAGAAAGTGTTAGATATTCATACTGTAAGTCACAACATATGAAAATATCTACACCTTGAACTCAGAAGTTCATGTATAAATCAGCACACTCAATAGATCAACACATTTCTCTTTATGAGATATCAGTTCAGCAGTATTTTTCACCAATTTGACTACATATAACTCCTTCATAGCAACACTTCATAGTCAGATCAACCTGAGATGAGGCAGTGGCTACTGTGGGATTTATTTTTTATGTCTTTTGGCCACACCAAGAATTAGGAGGTGTGAATCCAACTATTACAAACTGTTGAATACTTTCCATCTTTTTAGCAACCTTCATTTGCTGCTTGCAGAGGTAAGAGACCATCCAGATGTAATGAAGCAGAACAGTTGTGACACAAGCCACTGGGAAGAAGATAGTATTGTAGTTGGTTCAACTTAAATACAAGACAGAAAAGGATAGTAAGGCAGAGCCTTCACTGTGTGGCTTCAGTAAACAGCACAACGCAAAATTCCTTCCCCGATGAGCAGTGGAGTTAGCTAATAATGGGAAGCAGTGACTAAATAAATGCCCAATATTTTCTGATGTTTTAAAAAAATAGGCAGCCTAGCAGGAGGGAAGCTGCTTTTTAGATGCCTAATTCATGTCATCTTTATAATCCTTGCTATAGTTTTAGCAGCCCTGGAAGATGAATCACCCACTTTAACCAACACACAGATCAACATGGGGTTTATTAGAACCAAGCTATCATTTAACAATGTCAGCAGAGTATTTATTATTAAGCAGAATGCTCCACAGTTTAAATGGAAAGTCATTATTTCTCCACAGTCATTGAACAACGTATGTGTTTATGCAGCCAAGCAGCCAAGATGGTGCCGGAGGAACACAAATCCTGAATCTCCTTTTTGTTGGACTTTGTGAGTTTTTATTGCAAATTCTGTCCTAGGCAAATAAAAATTCCTCATTATATTGTTTTAAATGCTACCATTATGCCCAACAGTGAGCAAAACTTTGGTTCATTTCAAATTATTTCATTTTAAAGACACTAGTAATTACAGTATCTAATCCATAAAGCAGACTTTCTATCTACAAGGCAAAATTTATATATCTGATGTTGCAAAATATGTTGTTCATTATTTTGGGGAGAAAAAAAACATGAAGCAGCAAAACAGAGAGTATGGGTTGCTAGATGCAAGGCAAGCAATCCATGGTTCAAAGGATTGTTGGAACACAAGATTTACAAAGTTCCAAAGTTTCAGCTAGTTAACTAACTGCATTTTTATTTAATGGGGCAAATTTCTAAAAACCAGAATTTAAATTGTATGAGCTATGTGGACTGAATTAAATTGTCTTTAAAAAACAGTGGCTGCTTTGAACAGGGGATGATCTTCTGTTAAGAAGGTGATAGCTACTCTATGAAGTCAACAACATCCTTCTACACTAAATCCCATTGGAAGGCTAGTGTGAATGAAATAATAGAGACATGGCTTACCATTAGATCACATGATATAGTCAGTGTGTGGGAAGTAGTCAGAGTCATAGAATTGTTACAACTAATGGACTTTACTTAGCATGGAGAAGACACTCAATTACATACACCTATCATGATACTGACAGCATTACTGATCCTCACTTCCACTAGAATAGATGGTTCCCAGCCCTTCTATGAGTGCAGCAAGATGTATTGATAAGTCAAGGAAAACTCTGCTCAAGTTTCAAGTCAAAACATCAGTAGCCTGAGCTCATCCTATAAAATGATTGGCAGCATTGTTAGCATATAAAAGTAAACATTGTATAACACTTAAATATCCTATGAAATTCATTGTTGGAAGATTTTATGTAGCTATGGAACATTATGACAAACCATCACTTCTACCTGAGTACGCTAGCAAGATGCTTGGTGATTCCTTGAAATATGACTGGCTGGTTTGTAAACATTTGAAAGTGGAAACTAAGGACAGACAACGTAGCAACAGCAAAGATATTTTTCCTCCTCCATCTCCACCTCCCCTCCTCCAGTTACCATATGTCTAATGTCATCCACATCATTCAAGACTATTTGCCAAAGGAACTCCACATTTAAATTTCAATGAAATATGTTATGGTGCGTAGAACTTTTTTTGAGCTATGCAAGAAAGCAATTTACCTCATCTTTAAAGCACTAGGAAAAATATGGCTATACTTTTCCAAATATTATGTAAATGTCATGATCTATATTTGTTTGTAGGTCAAAAATCGGGAACCCATGGCCTCTAAGCCAGATGCTGTTCACAAGGTCTTTTCATCCAATCTCTAGAGACCCATCTTGAGATTGTACCCCTGCCCAGAGAATGGAGTAAATTCTCTGAGTCTTTCTTTCTACAGGGAGGCCTGGTGCAATGCAGAAAAGAGATTTCATCCTGACTGGTCATGTCATTAACACTGAACATTACTGGGTAGAGCTTTCATGTAGAGACAATATTGACAATAAGCAGCATCCTGTTCCCGGATATAATCTAGCTTTCCTGCTGGAAATCATTATGCCTGATACTCCTAATCTTGCTTTAAGTTCCCTGGATGCAAGCAGTTCAACACATATCTATTTCTGCCCAACACAGAGATTTCTGGACAAATTAAACAGCCCAATGGAAATTTCATTTGATAATCTGCTTCTGTATAAATGTGACTGGTTCTTTTGGATCTTATGGATCAGCTTGGATTTTCCCTATGTCAAAGGGCTGTCTTTGGAAGCTTCTTGTAGTCTCTCCTTGATTTTTTAATCACTTGGGGCATTTGTTTCTTTGATGCCCTCAGACTTTTTAATTTTTCTGAAGTCCCCACTGCAGCTGGGTTTAAAAAAAAAAAGGCTGGTCTGATACTAGTAGAAAAAAAAGTACTCTGAGCATGATCAACACCTCTTGCAGATTGAGAATTTGGAATTAAGCCAGGCATAATCTTTACATTCATTATATCATTACAGATAAACTATGGCTGTTACTATTCACTTCACTGTCATTTCATAACCTTCCAGTTTAACTAAACACTATAATTCATGGAGCCAGTGCTGTACAAAGCAATGCCAGTGTATTCCCAGTCAGCTGAGACAAAACTCCCAATGCAAACACTGATCCTTCAAGCAATTTGATGCCACACTACCTTATAGGCATTCTCCCTTCTCACACAAGGAGCTAGAAACTGGTCATAGACTGAGTCACTCCGTTAATCTACATTCCCCGGTATTGTTGACTCAGGTGGTACATTTTTTCTACAACATTCTGTAACAGATTTATCCAGCCTTACCAGAGGGATATGGGATCATTTCTATGCAAAGCATGTATTCTGTCACTGAGCATATTGATTTGGAGAACTGTAAACTGTAACACCATGGGAGGAGAATTTGCAATTTGGAAACAATTTCTTGTCCTAATATTGTGGTTTATCTCTTGGGAACTTCTGTGTTTTCTCTATGTAACCTTGAAAATACACAATGTATTATGAGGGCAATGGTCAGTAGCCATGAAGCAAAGAAGCCATGTCCTTTGAGCTAAGAAAAAAACCATTCCTGTTGAGGAATGTTCATTCATTGTATTTGATCCAGGGGGACAAATCCAAGAAATAGGATGCAGTTAAACATGCATTACTAATTATGGGTGCTGGAACTAGAAATTAATTTGCACAAAGAAATCTCCTTGGACAATATATTGAGGACTGTCTCTTCCTTAGAAGTAAAATATGAAAGGAAAGCATGGAACAGAAGTTGCCTTCAGAAGTTGTGGGAGCGTCATCACTGGAAGCTTTCAAGAAGAGACTAGACTTCCATTTGTCAGAAATGGTGTAGAGTCTCCTGCTTGGGCAGGGGGAAGGGGTGGATTCGAAGACCTACAAGGTCTTCGAATCCAACTCTATTAATCTGTTAAGCACATAAAGGGCATTTTTACCCAGAACTTTTTTACCAATGGTTAAACAATAGAAACAAGAAACAGTGAGAAAAGTGATGTGATGGCTAAAAGTAACACAGAGTTAGAAAAAAGACAGGAATGGAAAATTGTTATATTTTATGGTATGATAAGAGGTATAAAGATATGGTTGTATGGTTAGGAGATATTAAACAAATAATAGATTGTACTAGAAGAACTATGTACTCACTCAAGCAGCGCACAAAATGATTTATAATGTAATTGATTGATAAAATGTAAAATAAAAAATATGTATTAAAAAAAGAAATGGTGTAGGGTCTCCTGCTTGGGCAGGGGGGAGAGGTGGATTAGAAGACCTACAAGGTCCCTTCCAACTCTATTAATCTGTTAAGCACATAAAGGGCATTTTTACCCAGAACTTTGACACCACTCAACACTCCAGCCCACCATTGAGATCCCACCTCCCTTGGGCAAGTAAGTCAATTAATTTCTGACTTGGCTATTGCTTAGAAGGAATATTCAGAAACAGCAACAAGGCAGGGAGTCTAACTTTATCGAGTTCTTTGGTTGTCCTCCCTTCTATCTGTTTTAAGCAATGGCATCAGCCATCCCATCAACACATCTTGGGGTAAATAAACAGAATGGAGATTTTAAAAAGCCAGTTTAGTATAGTGCTTAAAGTGCTGGCCAGAAACTAGGAGACCGTGAGTTCTAGTTCTGCCTTAGACATGAAAAACTGGCTGGATGGTTTTGAATCAATCTGTCAAGATTCAAATGGAGATTTTGTATGGGGGGGTGTATATGCATGTGTGTGTGCTAGTTAGGTTAGCTAGCAGGCAATCTTGACACTAGAGTATTCATTGTCGAAGGTCA
>JAEANM010003537.1:5759-22226 GCA_017656035.1 Myanophis thanlyinensis
CCATTCTTAAATGATATCGTTAGATACATCCATGCTACCTGAATAAATAAATTGTACCTTTTTATTGTGAGAGCCATTCCTTCCCATTCTTAAATGATATCGTTAGATACATCCATGCTACCTGAATAAATAAATTGTACCTTTTTATTGTGAGAGCCATGGAGGCACAGTGGTATTAGAATGCAGTATTGCAGGCTAACTCTGTCCATTGCCAGGAGTTTGATCCTGACCAGCTCAAAGTTGACTCAGCCTTCTATCCTTCTATGCTGACTCTGTAAGCCTCTTAGAAAGGGCTCTAAAGCACTATGAAGTGGTATATAAGTCTATGTGCTATTACTGTTGTATAATGAATATTTAATGTTGTATAACTCAGAACCTGGCACTGGAGGAAAATCTCTTTACACTTCTTTTATAGACCTACTTAATATTTTACAAAGCATGATTTGTATGTAGATTTATACTTTATTAGTATATTTATTTATTTATTTTTCATGATTTGTATACCGCCCCCTCTCCCTAGGGACTCGGGGCGGTTTACAGCCAATAAAATACACATATACAATTCACTCTATAAAAACCAATTAAAATAATTAGATAGTGGCTGGTCAATTTAAAAAGATTAATTTAAAATTAACTTTAAAATCCATTTAAAATAGTATTAAAACAATTAAATAAATTATTTAAGTATAAAAGTAAAATTAAATTTAAAATTTAAGTTTAAAACCGTCAGGTATCAGGCCAGGCTGGCTCGTTGAAATAAATGGGTCTTCAGGGCACGTTGGAAACACCGGAGATCTGTAATAGTACGAATCTCCGGGAGGAGTTCATTCCAGAGTGAGGGCGCCGTGAAGGCCTGTATCCTCGGGGCTGTCAGGCAACATCGCCCCGATGGAACCCCGAGGAAGCCAACCCTATGGGAACGCACAGGTCGGCTGGAGGATGATGGTGGCAACAGGCGGTCCCATATTGTATGCATATGTTTTTTCTTCCTCAAGTGTAACACTTATGATCAAAATCTGACCCATGTAAATACTACTGTTGTTATCTATATAATACCAGGTACAAAATGCTGCGTTCCCATAATATATTGACTGATATTGTTTGATATAACTGTCTTTTTAATGCATATTAATTGTAGGTAATATTTTACTTAATAGAGCTAATTCATAGATGTAAATATTTGATTAACTTCAGGTTGTTCTTGACTACAATCAGTTGTTTTGTGATGATTCAAAGTTATGGCTCCTCCCTCTCTCCCAAAGGTACTTATGACCTGGTTTAGGATTTCTGACTTTTGCTACTCCATGGTCATGTGAACTGCCCCATAATGAGCAGTGACTATAGTGTTTGCTTAACAACCTTGCTGATTTACTTAACTGCTTCAACAAAGTTGTAAAATTGGATCAGTCACTTAGGGAACCAGCTTTAGGACTATCACAACTTACAATCATAATGGCCAGGTTCAATTACTGTCATAAGTCAAAGACTATCTGATGACAATTCTGTTAAAGTATCTAGCTTTATCTGTCTAACCCCAAGCTGAATAGACAATAGCAAAGAATACACTTGGGTCTTCAAAAATGTAAATTCATATGACTAGTTCCAACTCTTCCACATAGCAATGGTTTTCTTCCATTCCCATTAATTTGGAAAGCAGCCTTGCAATCATTTTTACTGCTGCCACTCTTGGAATACCGAAAACATAGCGATGTCTCTTTGAGCCCATGTTTTCTTCAACTGACCAGTATAATGACACAAAATTGTCAAGTGCCCTATCTGTTAAGCTACCTCAGCCCTTCCCTTAAAATTTATTTATTATTTTATTAGCAGGATTTATATACCGCCCCCTCTCCCAGGGGACTCGGGGCGGTGTACAGCCAGATAAAAAGACATATATAAACAGTTTAAAATCTAGTTAAAATTAATTAAATAAAGGCTGATTGAGGTTATAAAAATTAAACAATTAAGTTTGACATTAAGAAAGCACAATTAAAATAATAATCCCATTATCTGTATTCAACACAGAAAAAAATATGCTGCAGGTTTTTTTTCAGCAAGACTTGTTCTTCTATAGGTTTTGTGTTTTTTTTTAAATAATATTTTACCAATTTGCTTGGGATCAATATTAATGTAACCAGATTATAATTTCTCAGATCTTCCGAGGTTTCTTTTTAAACAGGAATGGAACTCTGGTTACCCTGTTTGACTACAAGTTGCGCATTTTTTCTGTGATGCTAGTGAGTTCATCTTTGAATTCTTTTAAAAACTCTTAGACTCTATTATTGATTGTTATGGTTAATTGCCCCAAGTTCTGAAACGTAGATTATTTCTAGAATAATTTGGTACACTGAAAAGAAGAATTAATACTTCAATGAAATATATCTGGTTATCAGTAAAGAAAGTCTGAGTACAGTTATGATATTCTACAAAGCAGTATGAGTGAGACAACTACATGGTTTTCTTTATTATATATTTCTTAAAACAAAGAAAATTCCAGTGTTAAACTGTCGTACTTATGTTCACTCTGGTGTGATAATACTCTGAAATGTTTAATACATAAGCACTAAGTATAAGTTACATTTCCATCTTAATAATATGTATATTCAATACACTTTTCTCATTGTGTTAAGGGATAATAGGTTTATTATTATTTATTAAACCTATGTTTTATTGCATTGCCTTACTTGTATACAATATTTAGACTAAAACTGGATACCATACAGAAGTCTTTGAATTATAACAGTAAACCTAGCCTTGGCCTACAGAAATTTGAGAAGGTTGGTGCAGAGACCAAAAGAATATTGCAATGATTTGGTAGTTCTCTAGACATTTATGCGCAAATAGGTATCTGCCCTCCAGAATATCAAACCATCTTAAGATTTGTTCAGTTCCAACTTCATCATTATTTCAGAAAGTTCTTAAAAATCTGAATGTTTCCAGTGATCTGAAGGTTGGGCAAACCCCTCTGTGTGATTATAATATTCTGTTAATATTATTTATTCTACATTATATCCTAAAATCACCACCCAGAATCACAATTACAAGATGCTGCTACATAAATTTGTATAATAAATAAACGAGCCAAAGATTTGTTCCTTGCATTTTTGAAGTTGGAAAAATTGTGAGCCTGGGGATTATCTTTGTTCCTTTTAGCAAATGTTAAGTTGCTTGTTTTAAGAACAGCTGTCTTTTCATAAGAGGAACCATAGTTCAGTAAGAGATTAAATACAGAGTAACAAAGTAATATTGCTGATTACAAGAAGATTCTATAGAGGGAAAATTACCTTCTGTTAACTTAGCTTGAAGTATAGAGTAAAAGGCTACAATTGACAGAATTACTGAATAACAGAGTTGGAAGGACCCTAGAGATCTTCTAGTCCAACCTCCTTAAGCAGGAAACTCTATATCATTCTGGACAAATGGCTGTCCAATCTCTTATTTAAAAAGTCCAGTGATGGAGCATCCATAACTTCTAGAGGCAAGGTATTCAACTGATTGTTCTCATTGACAGGAAATATTTTCTTATTTCTAGGTTGGATCTCTCTTTGGTAAGTTTCCATCCATTGCTTCTTGTCTTGCCTTCAGAAGCTATGGAGAATAGGTTGAACCCTTCCTCTCTGTAACAGCCCCTCAAATATTGGAAAACTGTTATTTCACCCTTAGTCTTTCTCTTTGTTAGATTAAAGATATCCATGTCTCATATCTGCTCATACATTATAACCTCCAGTCTCCAAATCATATTTGTTCTTCTCTGCACTCTTTCCAGAGGGTCAACATATTTATCATGGTGACCAAAACTGGATACAGTATTCCAAGTGTGGTTCTTCTACTATACTATAAAGTGATATGAACACTTTGCATGATCTTGATACTGTCCCTTTTAATACAGCCTAGGACTGCATTGGCTTTTTTGAGAGCTGCAGCACACTGTTGACTCATACTTAAGCAATTGTCCACTAGGATTCCTAGATCTCTCTCACAATTACTGCTGTTGACCCAGATACTTTACACCTGTGCATTTGCTTTTGTTTTGCCTAAGTGTAAAATCTTACTTTTATCATCACTAAATTGCATTTAGTTGGATAAGGCCCAGTGTTCAAATCTGTCAAGATTCTTCTGAATCTTGAGCCTTATTTTATATGTAGTAGTTTAGTTTTTTTTTTAAAAAAAATAAGCATTTTTGTGTAATTCAAAAGATTTTTGTTTTGATGTGTAATTTACAAAAACTAAGCTTGTACATATTCCTTGCAAATGGAGAGACAATTAAGACAATTATTTTCTTGATTCTCTGCTGGATTTATCATAGGTATCTAGTTGGCTATTATGAGAAACCTGATCAATGCTTGGTCTAATCCAGCAGGTTTATCCATCTGGTGGCAGAATTGGTTTATGAGTTAGTTCTTGGAAGTAACAAACTCTTCCAATATATTTGTTTCATCTAGGCATACAGACATTTTGTTTCAATGTTTAATACCAACAGTTAACTGGTTCCAAAGTAGAAATTAATTTTAAAGCACTTTTTAAAGATGTTCTACAAAAATGAAAGACTATAAAATAGCTCTGTCTCTACCTATAATCTGAATATTATAGGTCCAATTCAAAAAAGGAAGTTTAGGGAAAGAAGGCAAACTCTTCTTAAAGCTGAAGTGTCAAATAAAGGTTTTTATTCAATGTACGTATAAATGTAAAATCATCCTGTCCAGAAACCTTTTTATTAAAAATAATATAGACAAGATCCAGATTGAGAGGAATATATTATTCTAAATGAGATCAATAACTCTTATTTTTAAATAGCATTTGAAACTTAATAAAAAAAATAGAGCAGAATTTGTTGCCAATATATTTTATTCCTATAATAAGAAAAGTATTTGTAGATCAAAACATTCTGAAAGAAGTGTGACAATATTTGTTGAAAGCATCATCTAGTCCTAAATGTACACAGAGGTAATCCTCAATTTACAACCATAATTGAACCCAGAATTACAGTTATAAACTGTGCCAGTCATTAAATAGATCACCACATGACCATGACCGATTTTGTGACTTTTTTGTGGCAGTTGTTAAGTAATTCATCACAGTTGTTAAGTAAACACCATGGCCATCAAGCAAATGCGGCAGTCATGAATAGAATAGAATAGAATAGAATTCTTTTATTGGCCAAGTGTGATTGGACACACAAGGAATTTATCTTCGGTGCTTAGGCTCTCTACAACAAAGAAAATTACATTCGTCAGGAATCACAAGATACAACACTTAATGATAGTTATGGGGTACAAATAACCAGTCAAATCATACTAGGAGACAATAATATAAATCGTAAGGATACGAACAATAAGTTATAGTCATAGTGGGGTGGGTGGGTGATGGAATGATGAGAAGAATAATAGTAATGCAGAGTTAATAGTTAGACAATGTTGAAGAACTATTTGTTTAGCAGAGTGATGGCATTCAGGAAAAAGCTGTTCTTGTGTGCAGTGCCCTATAGCCTCGTTTTGAGGGTAGGAGTTGAAATAATCCATGTCCAGGATGTGACTGATCCTTAAATATTTTCCCAGCCCTCTTTTTGACTCGTGCAATATACAGGTCCTCAATGGAAGGCAGTAGTAATTGTTTTTTCTGCACTTCTGATTATCCTCTGTAGTCTGTGTCTGTCTTGTTGGGTTGCAGAACCGAATTTGTTACGTGCAATGGGTATTTTTTCCTGGATAATGGAAGTAAATGACAATTTCTGGCAGAAAATATTGTAAATTGGACTGACCGTGGGATTGCCAGTCGTTCAAAATGCAATCACATGACTATGGGAATTTTGAAGCCAATTCATAAGTAATTCCGAGGAAGTCCATCTTAACTTCAAACAATTGCTAAGTGACTGATCATAAGTTGGGGGTTATCTATAATGTATTAATGTTAATTGACAATTATTTTTCAGTATAATTACAAATTTACATCTGATCTAGACATAAAGATCACCAAATAGAAAAACAAATCAGTTGTTTAACATTTGATGACTTAATTAATCATTATTCAGAAGTAATATCACAGGGATAAAAATGCTTGCCTATATGAAACAGCTGCTTCATATGCCAAAGATCCCAAAGCCAAAAGAACAAAATGTTTTCATCTTTTTCTTGGGCATCGTAGACCAAAACAGTGCAAGAACTGGCAGAATTGTTAATCTGCTCATTTTGTGGCTTTGCTAATCTGTTGCATAGTAACAGTGGCACTGTTAGAATCTGGATGTTCCAAACCATAAAAAGAACTGCATGTTAAAATACCAATAATTCTACAACTAAATCACAACATTATTTCTAAAACTGTACTGTGTTCAAGAAATGCCTGTAAACATGTTTCAGTAATTCTGAAACAAGATAATTTATTTCACATAGTAAACTATAGCTGAGTAATTCCATGATTTCTACACTTTGGAAGTCTTTTGTATTTGCAAAGCAACCATAATGGGCTTTGAAATACCTTGAGAAAGCATATTTTATACTCAAAATGGTAGCTTTATACTGCTTGAAATGCCATGCTTAATTTTGAAAAGTTGATGTTGAAAAGGGTTTCTTGGGTGGGTGGGGGACGAGACTAAAATTAGTGGCAGGGAGAAACTTTGCCAGTTTTTCTCAATACTGTTTGGTGCCTCTAATCATATCGTCAAGGCTGTCACTTTCTCAAAATATCAGACATGACCCCAGCTCAGAAAAGTTGGGGACCACTGCTTGAGACAAGCTCTTGCAGTGGCAGAGGTGGCTCTAGATAGAAATACAGTTTGGAAGCTTCCTTTTATGAATTTTTGTAAGGAATGATATTACCTAAAAAAGTCAGCTTGGACTGCAGGATGAAGATCATAAGACTAAGTACAATTTGTCTTTATTGGTAGAGTTAGATTAGACAATAGTGGTGAGGGAAGTGGACAATTTCTGTCCAAGTGAAGGAAATTACATCCTACACTCTTTGGTATTGGAACTTGCCAAATGGAACAGATTTGACATAATCTGAGAATAGGGGACATTAAGATCGGAATTTTGTTATGGTCAGACCATTCTCCCATTGCTGTGGAGTCTGTTCCCCCCCCCCTTCCAGAAGTATGGACCCAACTGATCTGCCCATTCTAGGGATCTGATCTGCTTGGTTTCTAGAGAGCATCTGGATTGTTTCATTAGCAACTGATGACAGTATGACCTGGGATTGCAATTTTCCTAAACGCATTCCACAACTTGACATTGTCAGTATAATCAAGGGCCTTCCTGTAATCATTGAAGCATATCCTGACTTTTACTTGGTACTCTTTGGCTTTCTCAAGTTCTCAGTTGGCATCATCAGTGACACTGCTTGTTCCTTAGCCAGTTTGAACACCTGGTATTTTATTTACTTGTTAGTTTGTTTATATTTCATACTAGAATAGTTTAATTAGAACCTTCACTGAATCTTTTTCTTCTATTGCTTGTCATCTTTCTGTAGATATTCCATAAATCCCTGTATTCTTCAAACTTGTAATGATTAGAATGGTACTGTGACTTCATATTAGAGTATTAGAGGTCCTTATAAAAAGGGAATATTTTTTTCTACTATTTTGGATGTTACACATTTCTATTGTACACAATTTAATATTATCTTTCTTTGATCTGCATATAATCTGTCCATTAGCATCCATTAAGAGAACCAGTTTGGGTATAGTGGTTAAAGCATCAGGCTAGACATCAGGAGACCAAGAATTCTAGTCCTGCCTTTCACATGAAAAATGCAGGGACTTGTCCAGCCAGTCATCAGGAGTCAACATTGACTTGAAAGTATGCATGAGCATGCATGCACATGTCACACACACTAACACTAATATCATTTACCTTATTAATTCATAGTTGAAATTTCCTTCAGTGTTTGGGGAACTTTTGGAAGACTTTTGTCTTTTTTCTGTCTCTTTCACTCTTCCATGTCTTTATAAATGTCATTGTAATGCTGCTTCTTGTCTCTTCTAATAGCTCTACAAAAAAATTTAAGTTCTTTTTAGAGGTCATCATATTTCTTGACTTTTGCTTCTCTTAACAATTTCTGCCATTTGATCTGAGATTTATTTGCTTGTGTTTCTCTATCTTTTTTTTCATATTCATCCTTAACTTCATTTCATTCCACAATTCTTTGATTGCCTGTCAATGGACTTTAAACCAATTCCTAATGTTCTCCTTGAACATGCTAAGTATGCAGTGAAATTCATATCATGAAAACTGGTTGGTTTTCTTCTTCCACTTTAGCTTGACTTGGAACTTGCACATGAACTGTTCCACTGCCAAATCCCAGTAACCTCTTTTCGGGGTGGGGGGGGACACCCTTTGCTTTTCTATTCCATTGTATATATTGCCAATTTGATTTCTTTATATTCTTCTGGTGATGGTACATGTGGAAGACTGGAAGTATTGTGGAAGATTGTATTAGCAATGAAAAAATAACTAATTAATTAATTAAATCATCCCCGTTTCATTTCCAATGCCATGCAATCCAATTTATGTTTTCCTCATAATATTTTCAGTTTTGACTTCCCAATTTTCAACCACAAGCAGTACAACCTGCTTGAATATTCTGTTGAACATGATTGAACTTGAAAATCATCAACCTGTTTTTTTCTTCTGCATCAACGATTGGACCATAAACTTGGATAATCATATTAATGGATTTTCCAAGAGGTCAAGTGATGATATTCAACTCATTGACTGCATTATGTCCAAGTATTGTCTTGCTTTATCTTTCTTGACTATAAAAGCAGTCCTGTTCCTCCTACCTGTGTGTGTGTCTGTGTGTCTGTGTGTGTGGTGTCTAAGTAATAAATAGTTCTTTCAGTCACTTTCTTACTAAAAGTGTCCAGTTCCAGTCCTTTTCAATTTACTGATGCTTCTCAAAATGTGGCCAGTTCATTTCATTTTTCATTATGTTAAGCTTTCCCATGTACATCTTATTTTCCATATTTCCACTATAAATCTGGTTTTGGTACCTTTGAAACTTTTTTTCCTGCATTGCAACATCAGTAACCAGAGGCCCTGAAGGCTTTTAAACTAACAACTCTGAAAGATCCTCTGCTCTTTCTCAGTAGTATGTTGAATGCTATCCAACCTGTGGAATTCATTGTCCAGTATCTCTTCAATCACTTTATATTGTTGATCCATACAATTTTCTTGATAAAATTCAGAAATGGATTACAGATAATCCTCATTTAGCGAACACAATTAGGATCAGGAATTTGCTCACTGTGTAAAGCGTTGCTGAGTGAAACTATGACTGTATTTTATGATCGTATTATAGACCTGCGAAGATTGTAGAAGTGATTGGTTATAAAGTTATTGCAAAGTTGCAACTATGAACAGTCATTAAACAAGACAATTACTAAACAAGGACTATCTGTACCATTACATTCTCCTACATAGGATAAAACAATTCCTTTGCCATTCTCATTAAAATGATTTTCCAACTCCAATTTTCTATATAACTCCCTGCTTGCTGTAGCTAGAATGACCTTAACATCTTGGGTGATCCTGTTGGGATGATATAAACTCCCAGCATTTTTCACTCATCCCTCTCAGGAATTTCTCCCCACCAAGAGATATTCTTACATAGAAAAAGATCTGGTATTTTCAGTACATCCTGGAACAGGCTAATTTAAGATCCCCCCCACCATCCTGTATATTGCATGTTCTGTGTTGCTTTCTCTACTGATGTGGGTTAGTAATATATTTTTCGTTACAGTCTAATTTCAGAATCCTTTTCTGAACTTCACATAATGTTGCTTAATTAAAAAGTAATGTGTTGCTTTACATGTGCATAGTTTGTATTTTGTAACAATGTGATATTTGATTAATGTAACATAAAAATATAAATTCTTACATATCAAATTAGTTTTATGTGTCGTTACAGAAGAGGCAGTAAGGAAAGGAATTACAAATTTGAGGAAGATATGAAAAAAGAAAGACAGCACAGTCTCTGAAGTTTGTTTTTTAAGGAACTTCAGAAAACAAGCGACAAATTCCTAAGTATCTTGTAAATGTATATAGACATGTATTGATTGGATTCTTAAGGCTGGCCAACTCCAAGAAGACACTCTATATTTAGGATATCAGCTTTAATCAATAATTAATAAATTGGAACAAATATTAATTGGTAATGCTATGAGGCATAAAGCAGAATTCGATCCTCACTGGCTCAAAGCTGGCTCAGCCTTCCATCCTTCTGAGGTCAGTAAAATGAGGGCCCAGATAGATGGGGATGATACACTGACTCTGTAAACCACTTAGGGTGTATGAAGCAGTATATAAGTGCTATTGCTATTGCTATTACTACTTGAGTCTTTCTGTCTGTAGCTTTCCATGATACAACTTGTTGAAATAATTCTCTCTCCCTCCCTCCCTCCCGCCCTCCCTCCCTCCTAGGATAGTCATATGACTTGGACATTGATCCTTCAACAGCTATGTTGAATTTGATTATAAGTTTAGAGTTTTCAGTAAAAATTCAAACACTATGATGTTCAAAAGTTGAGAAGAAATTCATATAAAGATTGTAGAATGTTTCTGGATGATAGAAAAAATCCATTCCTGTATTGCAACATGTGGATAACAGAGACTTTCCCAATAATGTGACCATCATGTGAAGTAGGGAGCTGTGTGGGATCTCCCTGTTCCAAAATAATAAGACTTTACAGGTACGTTTTATTTTATTTGCTTGTTTATTTCTCTTCCAAACTCACCAGTCTGCAGGTACTGTGATTTTGTTTAGGGGCAATGAGAAGGTTATATCATCTACACTAACTTGCAGAAACAAATAAGATATGTGACAAACCAATGGCGAAATGCAGCCTAGTCACACTAGATCTCCCAAACCAGTAGTAGCAATTTGAATTTGGCCCCGCCCCTGCCCTTTCCTGTCCTATAACAGCTTTTTTTTCTCCTTAATAAGCATGGATCAGCTGTTTGGCGTGCCTCCGCAGCCTTCCTAGTCATCCAGGATGCCTCTAGTGAGTGTAAATTATGTTTTTAGCAGCCACACGTCAGCACAGTTGACACACATGCACCGCGCACCGAACCAGTAGCAAAACCGATTGGATTTAACCACTGTGGCAAACATTCAAATGCTGTTGTACCTTAATTCCAAGCATAATAAAAACGTCTTAGGTTTTAAAAAACTGTTTCTAGGGAATCCTTTGAAGAGTTGATACCCTGACTAACAAGAAGAGTATGGCTGAAGTTTGTATATGACTTTATTGGAATAAACACCATTCTTTTAATTGGGAGATATTAATTGAGCATAATCCAAGAATATATTAGTTTTTGCCTTTGTTGAATTCAAAATATTTAAATCTTTTGCATTTTTAAAGATCCACTTTTCAGTTTGCATTAGTCTTATGTACTTTTATTAGTTAGTGCAGAAATTATTAAACCTGAATTATCTTGAGACCTGCTCTGTAAAATGTACTAGAGCAGTGATGGCTAACCTTTTAGAGACAGAGTGCCCAAATTGCAAGGCGTGTGCCAGAGACCCAAACACTGGTGGGAGATGGGGCATCACCAGCAACTCTGCAAGAGGCGCAATCTTTTTCTTCCGTGAGCTTCTGTTTCATTGTTTGTAGGGAAACTTCTGTTTTCCTGCAAATGACAGCAAAAAAACACCATGGAGAAACGTGGTGGAGCTGAGCTGGGGCAACGGCACACAGATGCCGTTGATTCACCACCACATACTAGAGTGATCAAGGTCTAACTTGAGGGAGTTAAATTTAAAAATTTCCATGAATGGAGTTCTGTTAAAGTGGGTATCACTATATGCATGAGAACTATCCCAAGTGTGTAGCACAAAAAAGGTTCTCAAGAAACTATGAGTTTAAGAACATATGTGTTTACCAGATGCAAATCTAGTAAAGTTTCCTTGTTACTTTATTAAAAATACAATTCAGAGAAACTGCTATGAACTGCATTTCCCCTTGCATTTTTTTTTTAGTAAAACAAGGGGTTTACTTTATTGAAATACGGATATTTTTATAGCAAAAGAAATGGAAATTGAAGCATACTATATTTCTATCCAGTGACTCAAGTTGCTTATTAGGCTATCACTGGAGGAGGGAGGGGGGACTATTATTATTATTATTATTATTATTATTATTATCCACTGCAACCAAACATATGTCATGGTAAACTGGCTGGACTCTTAACTTTTGTTCCAAAATCTGCTTGTGGCCAGAACCATGTCACTTTTAACTTCTGACAGAATAGCTGTAGATCACTTGCAGCCTTCAGCAAAAGCCTTAAAACCTGGCTGTGCCAACTGGCATGGTATCCACCTCTCCCTTCCAAACCCTTGTTGTTTAAGCTTGTTTCAATTTTGGTAATTTTAATTTATTTTTATATTTATAATTGTTGGATTTTGCTTTATCTAAATGTAAGCCACAAAGAGTTGCCTGAACCATTGGGGGGTGTAAATTTAATTAATTCTATAACTAACTAATTAATGAATACCTGATTGCTCTACCTTTCTGTTCTGTTAAACTATATCTGGCAAATTTGTCCATCTTTGATTGCTGCCATTTCTGTTTTCCTATTTTCTGCTGGGTGGGTTTTGAGGCTCCTGTTAGGTTGAAATGCTTTGTCACTGGAAACATGCTTCTAGTCCAACATGATTTGCAATATTATTAATTTTCCGATAAGCCAGAGGAATGGTATAATTAACCTAATTATTAAGACTGGAAGGAAAATTGTTGACAAATTTTGTATTCATTGTTGCAGTGCATAGTTCTGAAGGTGTGGTATGAGATAAATTGTGATTGTGAAACACAAATAAACCTATTTATCTTTACTTAGTCTTTCCTACAGGAATCTACAATCATAGTTTTTTGATAATAGTCGAAGAAGAGGCCTAACAAAATGCCTCCGCGACCATCATCCGGTGAATTATGGGGCATGCACTTAATGCCACCAAAAATCCTAGTGGAATGTCTTCTACCTAACGGTATGATAGTGACTTTAGAATGCCTCCGTGAGGCCACCTTGTTAAATATTAAACATGAACTCTTTAAAGAAGCTAGAAAATACCCTCTCTATCAGCTCCTTCAAGACGAGTCATCTTACATTTTTGTAAGTGTTACCCAAGAAGCAGAAAAAGAAGAATTCTTTGACGAAACCCGGCGATTATGTGATCTGCGGCTCTTCCAGCCTTTTTTAAAAGTGATAGAACCGGTGGGCAACAGGGAAGAGAAAATTCTGAATCGAGAAATTGGTGAGGCTTGCTCTCTTGATTTATTGCTACAGTACATATCATTTACTGTTAACTGCACCTGTATATGATTTATTGCAGGCAATTTCAAATATTTGTAAAGAAAGGTGTCTCACTTCCCTCCAACCTCAGGGAGCAATGATTCATATGATAGGCACTGTTAGTTTTTGGGAAATGTGTTTGAATGACCTTTCGCCTGATTTTAATTGTGTGAGGAGATACATTCTCTGAGTTATCTTGTATACAAAATAATAATTTAGTACTTGTTTCAATGCTTCATCAACTGTTGATTGCCAATCTTCTAGCACAGTCTAGGGTGGTGATGGTGTTAATCTTTAAATTACTTGGGGCACTTGAAAAGATTTCCTTATCGTATGGAACTGTGTGCATTTACTCGAAGTAATTGCAGTCCTAAGTGGCGAGCACTTTTATTGTTTATGTTTTTGCTATTGTTTTTAGTATTTTAAATAATTTTGTAATATGCTCAGAAACTACAAGTTTTTTAGACTAGTTTAAATATATAATATAAGAAAATTTAAGTTGAGTGATTTGAATCCAGTGTTTTGTTTAGAAGTGTGCTTACTGACCTGCAAAATAGGGGATTTAAATATTAAAGAAATATTGTAGAGGTTGGAGAACAAATGGTTGTTTTGTGATCAACCAGGCCTTAACAGTCATTTTGTGAACATGCAATCCGCTTACCTCAGTTGCTATAATTATATGGCTGTGTCCACACTTCCAAAATGGATATGCTCAGTAGCTCAAAAGGTTGTTTTACTCTTCCAGTAATGAAACAATCTTTTAACATACAACCGAAGCTTAATTTGTCATGCACCACTCCTTGCTTTTATCCTTCCTTTAATATGAGCCAACTTTTAGTACAACTCAATGAAATGGTAATTTCTTCCATTCTATTAAGATAAATAAAAGGTTAACTGGAAAGGAAAAAGGGGAGGGGAAGCTGCTGCCTCTTAGGACAAGAAGACTACAGGACCCTATTTAGGACTGGACTTTTGGTTGTAAGTCATTGCTGTTATAAGTTGGGGTGCTCACATGCCTAGACCCAATAATTTGGCCATGTTTACAGTGATGATTAAATGAATCACATGGTCATAGGTCTGGATTACATGTTCATTAAGCATATCACATGGTCAGTAAGCGAATCCATTCTCCCAGATGCACATTTTTGCTGCACACTGGAAAAAAGAGCGCAAATTGTGATCATGTGATTTCTAGACATTGCAACCAGTCATAAAAGCAAGCTACTTGTCAAGCATCCCAAATGTGGTCATGTGATACTTTATGAGCAGCTTTTTCATGACTACTATAACTTTGAACAGTCATTAAATGACAGTTGTAAGTCAAGGACTACCTGCATATTTCTTTAAATAAGCACACTGTTCTGTATCTCCAAACAGAAACGATTTCCCCATGTTTTCTGTCTACATAATAGCAGGGTCCATATACTATTAGATCCTCTGAGTAAATGGGAGACAGGATGCCAGTTCTAAGTTTATGTTAGGGGGAAATTTGATAAGAGAAAAGATAACACCACTAGAAGAACAGGACTGAAGAAGCTTCTTGGATGAGAAGCAAAATGTCTTCAAAGAAAAAAACCAAGAAAGTCCAGTTGCCTTTTGAAAAAGCACCTTTGGGACAGCCATGACCTGGTTGACTGAGAATTTCCATAGACACAAAAAAAACATCAAAGGTATCATATTGGAGTGTTGGCATCAAGACTTTAAACTATTCCTTTATCCCCAAAATAGAACAATTTATACCACTTTTAACTAAATGAACCTGCTGTCACCGCAGTCCTGGAGCCATCCCATATTGAAGGGAAATATGCTTTGCTTTGGGCTTTTAACAAAATATGTGATTGCAGCTCTTACTGTATTCTAAGCCATATTTATAGTTTAACGTTTTGTTTCAGCCAGGCTTCTGTTGTTTGTTTAACACATCTTGCTTAAAACAACTGGATTAGCATGACAAGGAGACATATTTCACATCCAGCTTGGATTGAGAAAATCACCCTCAGCTCTTGGCTCACCTCCTGGGGAATAGTTGCAGCATGTTTGATATTCAAGCCCTGAGCGGGGTTTTGGCAGATCTCCAGCAGGTTTTGAGATGGGATGGTGGAGCCTTGCACTTTAGCACGGTATCAAAGGAGTTGTTTTTCTTTTTAGGTTTTGCTATTGGCATGCCCGTTTGTGAATTTGACTTGGTGAAGGATCCAGAAGTTCAGGATTTCAGACGAAACATTCTTAATGTTTGTAAAGAAGCAGTAGAACTGCGAGATGCAAATGCCCCCCATAGCAGAGCCTTGTACGTCTGTCCCCCAAACATAGAGTCATCTGACCTGCCAAAGCATATATACAACAAACTCGATAAAGGTAAAGAAAGTGCATTAATTAATTGTTTCAGCGTTCAGAAAATTGGGATGATACTTTATGAATTTCTGCTGTAAATTATAAAGCAAACTTTGAAGAGTACATCATGGTGGTCTGTGTCCATAATAGATTTTATTTGAAGTACACTATTCTGATTTGATGTACATACACCGTTCTCACGTCAGAGTAATCTATTCAGTACAAGTAGTTTATTTTATAGAAATACCTTCAATTGTTTGGTGTGACCATTTCTTTTCAACATAAATAACAATGACAAAGTTTCCAGAAGTTTTTGTTATTTATTGCATAGTAAACCACCAATGAATTCAGCTGTTGTTTCCTAATATGATGTAGCAAGATTGTAGATATCCTGCCTCTATATTTTTCCCCTTTGCCTTTCTCCCTCCCCCACCCTCATATCCCGTCCCGTTTGCCTTTTAGATTTATTTGCATGTTGCTGGTACAATTTTAAACAAAAGGAGAAACTTGACTTGATACAATCAGTTCCCCTTCCTGTCCAAACTGACTCTTTCTGTTCTGCAACAGCAATTTCTCTTTCTCCCCTCCTTCCTGTGCTGCCTTCAGTTTGTTCCAGAACCAGAAAAGGTGCAGCATCTCTGGGTCCTAGGATCCTCCATCTTCACCTGCCTCCTGCTGTTAGTGCTGATGCAGCCTGAATCTATCCAAACCCGTTCATTGATTTCTGCCTCTCACCCTGCTACAATATATAAGTGTGCCACTTTATAATTCTATTGCCTTATAGCAGGGGTCGGGAACCTTGGCTCTTTCATGACTCATGGACTTCAACTCCCAGAATTCCTGAGCCAGCATGGCTGGC
>JAEANM010003538.1:0-22225 GCA_017656035.1 Myanophis thanlyinensis
CCACTTTCCAGCACAAGCATGCGCTCTGTCCGCCCACCGCCAAGCAGAGCGGATGGGCTGCTGGAGGAGAGGGGGGGGAAAGAGAGGGGGAACGGCTTAGACGTCACGGGCCGGGTAAATGCGCTCCGCGGGCCGTAGTTTGAGGACCCCAGCTCTAAGTCCTCCTTACTGCATTTTTTTCTGAAAAGGAAGAATACATCTATCATGTAAAAGCAATTTTATTCCATTCTTCCACCTGAAATTTATATATTGATATAAAATAACTAATAAATACATTAATACTGAAGACAGAACTCATAAAAAGTAATACAGAAAAAAGGTAGACTAAAGATTGAAAGGTAGAAAAAAACATTTAAAGAAAAAATCTTTGTATGTAACAAACAGATGGATGCCAGACAAGATTCTAGGGGATACCCTAAACTACAATGCCCCCTTCTCCCTACTTTCCCATCAACCAATGTAACAAACATTTCAGATTGTTAAACCTTTTAATGACTTTACAAAACAACAAAAACTTTACCGAATAACTTGTAAATTAACCATATGGATCAGCTTTCAGATCATTATTATCATACTTCAAAACAGACAGTTTCATTGATCAGCATACTTGAAAGATTTAATAAGGCATCCTAATTTTGATCAATTGAAACCGAATACATGTAGTACTTTCAAGTACAAGACAGCTGTTTTTTTTCCTTCTATAAAACCTTACCATATTCAGTATTGAGTCCCCAAAGTTTAACTTTGTTGGCTTCATACTGAGCTTTCTTTTTCAGTCGGCAAGCCCTGTGATGTTGAGAAGGGAAAGAATTGAAGGTGAGATATTGTTCCTGTTGTTTGGACTGTTCATCACACAAAATAATCAGAGGTTCAGAATATTAGATGTTACCAAGCAGTAAACCCAGACTATAATTCCTGATTTCAGCTCTCATTTCTCCTTTCACTAACAAAATGATTCATTCCTGTGTGGTTATTTATTTATCAAACATATTTCTATCCCAACACAATCAAGAGACTCTAAGGGGTTTACATTTAGCAAATAGAATAATTTAAAACACGTACAGTACAGTCTTAAAAATCAACAGTCATACATAGGTATACAAAATTAAATTAAAACAAAAATGAAACTATAATAAAATACCCAAAATTGGAAACATCTTGCCATCCCAGAATATTACAAGTTTCAGTAATATAGTTAAATGTAAGTATTGTGGCTATACACAGCAGGCAATTATGATCAGGGAATCTTCCAACATCGCTATATGAGGTGTGAGGCAATAGAGTAAGGGAGAATTTTAATTAAGGGGGTAAGGAAGAATTTAATGCCCTCAGTCACCATGAGTTGGCTGCCATATACATTTGTTAAATAAATAATAAACAACCCTTTGCATATGATTAGACTTTACAAAGCTGTCATTTGCAGAATAAGTTTTCCTTTGTGTGTGTGTGATTTATTATAACTAACATTTCGGGGATTTACTCGTCCCCTTCATCAGAGCTAATGGAATAAAGTTCATTATTTTCCAGTTGGTGTTTTCTTGCTGCTTGCCTAAAATTGTACATGTGGATTGGCTGCCTACCTACCTATCTTCCCCTCCCCTAAAGTTTTGGGCCAGGTATATGGATGACACATTTATGACCATTGAATGGGAAATGATTGGATCTTTCAAACATTGCCTGAAAGATATTTTTCCAGACATCAAATTCACGATGGAAGAGGAAACCAAGAACCATCTCCCTTTCCTGGATGGTTTAATAACGATTGGATGACGGCTGGCTGAGGACGGAGATCTACGGGAAGCTGACTAATACCACCCGGCTGCTACATTTCAACAGCAACCACCCAGTTTGCCATAAATGCAGCTGCGTGAAGACCCTCTTTCAAAGGGTGGAAACATTGCAGTGATGAAGGAAAGAGGAAAGAGGAGATCCAACACCTCTACACAATATTTCATCAACTAATGCCGCTGACGTCCAGCACCTAAGACCGAGCAATCAGTTTCCAAGGCCAAATTATTGGTTGCCAATTCCCTACATACAGAATGTGTCAGAAGCTGCCGCTACATTTTTAAGACCCTTTGGAATAGGTGTTGCCTATAGACCGGAAGGAACAATACGAAAATGCCTTATGAAGCCAAAAGACTCTGTACCTGCAATTGAACAATCCCGGGTGATTTATTGCATCCCATGTAACGACTGTGGCGCGAAATATGTGGGCCAAACATCTCACTACCAGATTACACGAACATGAGTTGGTAGTGAACTGGGAAGATGAAGTTTCACTAGTCTATAATCACATCCAACAAGAGGGGCATACTTTTGGATTCCAGAAAGCAAAGATATTAGGCCATTCTAATGATAAAACAGCTAGGGAGGTGCTTGAAAGTTGGGCATCCATAAAAACCATCAATCGCTGTACTGGCTTGAATCCAATTTACAACATGCTACACACAAGACTGAAAGAAAGAACTTGCACACAAAGTAATAACAACCATCAACATAATACAAAGCAAATTGCCACTTATGGCAGGCAAACTATGCCAAGCCTGACGATGTCACCGCCACACCGTTATGGCGAATGCAGCACAAATAACGCCACAGCGGTTAAAGATGCAAGATGCACAAACATGAGATAGATAGCATTGAGGCTGCGCAAAGGCAAGCCATTGAGCAACCAATCATGACGCACAAAAGACAGCTAGGTAGGCAGCCAATCCACACATACGATACTAGGCAAGCAGCAAGAAAACACCAACTGGCAAATAACAAACTTTATTTCATTCGGTCTGATGAAGGGGATGAGTAAGTCCCCAATATACATACATACATACATACATACTGTATATTATATGTATGCATGTATACACCCAAACATACATACACAAACACAAAACATAAACAGAGAACAAACAGAATTGCTAATGCTATATTTATTCAGGAAATTGTTACCTAGAGGCAAGTTTATTTTTTTCTTTCCTTGATCTTGGTCTTGCTGTTAAGGGAAGTTCACTGACAGGGGTTAAATCGCTAATTACTTTATTCAGTTTCCTAAGTTCATTTCCAATTTGTAGCAGTTTTTTAGGGTTAGGTGTCAGATCTTCTACATCAGTCCTTCGTGACTTTTTAACAGCATACTTTCCTGTTTAAATATATACAATCATAATCAATAGGTTGCAGATTTTCATTCAATTTGAAGATACACATTTAAATTACAATGGTTATTGTACATTAATGTTTATTTGCAGCACTCTCATGCAATACAACTAAGAAGTCTATGTGGACTTTAAACAACCTACAAAACATGTTAGAAGTAACACTAGGAAAAAAATAAATAAATATGCTGCAGGTGCATGATGTATAGTCAGAAAATCAGTAATATATGTTTATTTTAGATTATTATGCATTTAATCATTTTTGATAAATGTTACAACCATTCTAACCAATGACATAAAAAGTATCATTTTCATTTCTTTCATCAAGTGTAATGTCTACAAATGCAGATTATTACAAGTAGTCCTCAACTTACAACCTTTCATGTAATGACCGTTCAAAGTTTCAACAGCACTGAAAAAAGTATCTTATCACTCTTTTTCACACTTGTTAACCATTGCAGCATCCCCATGGTCACATGATCAAAATTTGGGCACTTAGCAACTAGCTCATATTTATGACGGTTGCTGCATCCCAGGGTTGTATGTTCACTTTTTGCAACCTCCTGATAAGGAAAGTCAATGGGAGAGACAGATTCACTTTACCAACCCTGTTACTAATGTAACAACTGTGATGATTCAGTTAACAAATGTGGCAAGAAAAATTGTAAAATAGACAAAACTCACTTAACTGTCTCACTTAGCAACAGAAAGTTTGGGCTCAATTATACTTGTAAGTTGAGGACTACCCATAATGCATTTCTTGGAAAGAGGAAGATGAAAACAGATTTTGCCAAAGTGTCACAAATGACACAAAAAAATAGGGAAGAAATGTTTCTAAGTTGTAAAAGCAAATTGTTTTATGATTCCTCCTTCCTTCTCCTCCAATTACTTCAATAAATTAATGGAATGGTGAATAAATGTATACATTTTATTTAAAAGAAAGTTATGGTGAGGAAATTTTAGAATACTACCAACATATATTCATGCATATTTTAATACCTTCAAATTCCAACACAATGTTAACCCAACATTGGGTTAAACAGGTTTGAAATGCCTATACATCTTATTTAAATGATAGGAAATTCTGACAAACTTTAAGGGACGTGCCGTACACCTGTAAACAGCAGCTCTTACCATGATGTAATCCGTTCTTCTGATACATGTTGCTTGGTAAGGTTTCCCGATTCCACTCAGAAGGCCTTAACATTCTCTCCTGCTGTGATGGCGTCAGTTGTTCACTATATTCCCAGAAGTATCTCCGCTTGCCTCTTTTTCGACAAGATATTGCAGTCATTTCTTTCAAATCTTCTACAGAATCATTTTCAAAACCTAAACATTTATAAAGTTGTACTTTTATAGAGCCTGTCCAGAGCAAATGGACCAGAGATAGGTAGAAGAGAGTATATCAAAAGTAAGGGTAAAAAGGATTGGAATAAAGGGAAAATGAGCCTTTAAACTTTGACAATTTCTGGCAGTGTTCAATTTTTCTCTCTCTCCCAATTGCTAATAGAGAATTTATCAGATGACTAATGGACAAAATTGGGCTGATGGCATAGGACTTTTCCAGAGCATCTCTAAACTATTTAATTTAATTTCGTTGTACGAGATGCAATGACAATAAAGTAAACCAAACTACTTTGTTCTTAAGCAGAACCTGGAGTTCTTTAAGGAATTGTCTCCTCAATGAATGATCTCTTCAAATCAGCATTCTACCTCTTTGATTTCAGAAAGACAAAATGATCATTGATTCATTATAGATATACAGTGCACAGTCAGACACAGATAAAAGAATGCACTAGAGTTACAGAGTAATATTATATTACATGCATATAACTTTTTAGCTTCCATATTAGGCTTTAAAACAGCAATCCCCACCTTTCTGGCTCCAAGGACCAATTTTTTTGGAAGACAAATTGTCTTCCATGGACCAGAGGAAGGACTAGTTTTACACATGCAACCTAGATCCTGTGCATGTGTAGATGAAGTTTCACTTGCTCGCTCACCGCTTGTGTGGCTTGGTTCCCAACAGGCCGTGGACTGGATCCACGTACTGGGGGGTTGCTAACCACTACTTTAAACGAAGAGTGAAATTTTATATTCCAAACCATCCATCTCATATTAAATCATAATCTCATATTAACCATCCATCTCATATTAAACCATAATCTCATATTAAAATACACACCTGGCTTCACAGATCAGATATGATTTTTTTCCCCACAGAAATCATTTGTATTTGTGTCTGTTTATGCTCATAGGAAATGAATGTTAGATGGACGGCTATACACTCATGAATTATTTATATTAGGTTATGCAACAGAAAGAATTAATAAAACACTTTATGGACAAGAGGCAGTGGCATTTATTCATTAGAATGATAAACACTATTTCCAGAAATAACTTTTATATAGATCATACAGGATGGCTATCAAATTTTCATATAAGACATCAACACTCCCAAAATGTAAATAAAAAACCACCTACACCTCTAAATGGATGCTTGATAGGCTGTTATATATATTTGTTGATTCACAGCTTATCAAGCAACCTACACTGCTCAGGGCCTCCCTCTTTGAGGGACATGGGTGGTTTAGAAATATTGAATATAAATAAATGAACAAAACTCATCAGTGTTGTATAAGACATTAAATTACAATGCAACACTGTTGCAGTCTAGACTGTTTCCTTTGGTTACATTAAGCAAGTTATTTCCCCTTGGCTAAAAACTCATTTTCAATGTGAGAATGTACAATGCTTTCAAGAACATCCAGCATCTCCAAGAGGAGTGGCTTAATAGTTTGTATCTCGATCACATGATACTTTAATTACCTGGTTCAGAAAATGTATCACTGATGTCATCATCTTTATCGTCCTCATAATCCTCTTCTTCGTCATTTTCAGATAGTTCATGCTCACTTCCAAAGCCTTCATCGTGATCTTCGTCTTCCACCTCTTCCTCATCATCTTCATCCTCATCAGGATCAGCTTTGCCTGCATGATCGGCTGAGCCATCACTGACAAAAAGAGAATAATTATGCTCTTCTTTTTTCTGTGAAGGATCTGACACTGAGGTGCTAGCAGAGAGGTTGCTCTTCTCAGCAACAAGTCCTGGTGTCTCCTGGGGTGGAGTGAGGAGCAGAGCCTGAGTCTCTTTGAAAGGCAATATGGGAGCACTGTGATTCTGAAGGGGATCAATTCCTTTCTGCTCTTGTCTCTTTGCCACAGCACCACAGTAGCAGGTGTTTTCTTTTGCAGCGTCAGCATTTGCCTGGCTCAGAGCAGACCTGTTCTGATGCACTGGGTTTATCTTTACTTTTGCCTTTTTAACGTAATCCTTACATTCAATGTGAATATTCACTTTCTCATTATTGTACACGTTGGTCTTAACCATGATCTGTGTGCTTGAATTGGCCTTGCTTGCTTTCTGAGCAAACTCAGACAAAGGTGCTTCAGCCTGAGCAGTTTTTGATGAGCAAACTGGGGCAGCCGCTCTTGTAATTTTCTTGGTTGGCAGAGAAGTTAATTGGGTTTGTTTTGCGTTGAACAGCAACTCTGAGTAGCATAGTGGATCTGAGACAGGCTGAGAGTCCTCACTGTTGAGCTGAGCCAGAGTTGGAGTTTTACTTATTACCTCTTCATCTTGATACGGGCTTGAAAAATCATCAAGACCCAAATAGTCCACCTCTTTTGTTCCCCAAATGTCACAGCTGGTTAATTTTGTATACTTTGTTAAATCTTCACAGTAAGTATCCCACTGATCCCAATTAGCAGGGAAAGACATTTCAGTATCCAGAATCTCAGTAAAAGTCTCTAAGTTCTCAAATTCTTTACAGTCCTCTACAGAAAGGAGATTGTCCCTGGAACTCTGTTGGCAATCCATTCCTCTGTCCTATAAGACCAAAACAAATTAATAATTAATATCAGGTGCACCTTGAAGAGCATATTGTGTAAAGCATGTTAAAGCAGTAATCCTAAAGTAAGTTACATTGAATCCAGTGGGTTTACCAAATGACCATACACAATCCTATGCTGTGTATTGGTTGTGAACATTTTGGAGTTGGGGAATCAATGATTCTTATGCTTATCTCACTGCTTACCCTGGCAATAGGAACACTGCACCAGTTCTGGTATCTGATAGACTATTCCTTTCTTTAAAACTCAATAAGACATTGTCAGTGACACTGAATAAGTCCATTCTGTCTAAAATTAATCCCATAACATTCAGATTCTAAAGTGCTTTATTTTAAATATATTAGAATATGTTTAAAATGGGCATTATCCCAAATGATCAAAAGTCTAAATTAATCCTCTGACCAGGAAAGACTACAAGTTTGGAACTATGTGGTTTAGAAAAAAACTGAATAAAAGCATATATGATATAATTTAAAAACGTAGACGACTAAATTAATAGATTAGACTTTTGGTCTGACCCAAAGGAATCTTCTCATGAATTTTTTGTACAGTATCCACCATATAAAAGACTAATATATATACATATTCATGGATACACACACATTTTATATTACCCCCATTATAATACAGCTCCCATGCTTAAGAAAAATCAGAATTGGAACAGTTTTTACAGAAGTATAAAAACCAAGTTATATGATATACATATACGTATTATGATTTCAAGGAGTAGCTTCACCTAAAATTCTTTAGGCACAAGAAATATGCTTCATGCAAGTAAAGACAAATGAATGCAGCTTACCAATTCATACATGAAATCTGGGTCAGAATTATTAGCCAAGAGATCTGTGCTGATCAGAGTCTGTTCTGAAAACATGTGGCTTTGATAGGCATCTCCAAAAGGAGGGTCCATTCCACTCACACTGGGCTATAATAAATTAATATTAGTTTGGAACTTAAAACATCTCAATTTTATTATAAAACAAAACAAAAATATCAATCCCCCATCCACACCCTATCTTTTCTTTTTTGGGTTTTCATTTTTACAATGCATCAGGAATAAACATTTGAACTTAACCTTTTAGTATTTTCTACATATATGGGCATTATGATTCTGGCTGACTTTATGAAATGTGCTAAGCCAATTTGGTTGAGTTTGGTTTAGCATTTTTCTGAACTCATCATTATGTCTGTGAATCCAGCTACTGTCATTTATTCAATAAAAATGATTAAAACAAATGATGGGTTTGCAGAAGGTCTACAATTTCTACATCTTTCTATCCTATCTACAATCCTATCTATATTTGAAATTAATAAATGTGTACTGTAGCCATCTAAATGTCTTACTTTTATTGGTAATAAAAATATATTTTCATAACATAATGGTCAGAAGGGTTAGCAAGTTCTGCATGCCTTCTTCCTTGTTCTACTTTGGAGTTCTTTCCCAAGAACATATATTCCTGTTTTAAGCAATCAACCAAAGTACATTTGTTTTTGGAAGAATAATGATACTACACTGGTGGATACCAAATTAGATTCAATTCTTTTAAGCTGTTATTTTGCTTTTGAAACAGGATTAAAATTGCTTAGATAAGTGTATTGGGCATTTACCTGAGGCATTTCCAGGCCCAGATCCTCCAAATTCAATTCCAACTTTTTTGTTTTCCTTGCTTGCAAATTCTGTTCCAGCTTTTTTTCCGGGGTAGTAGGCAGCATATAACTCATACAAGACGACTTGCTAGAAAAATGTTTGCTTTGATTACTTGGAATATTTTTTCTCTGGGGAATTTGTGCCTGAAATGAAAAGAAAACCATTAAGTGATTTTATATTAAATGTATACTCAGTATCTTAAGACATTTTTTGCTGCAATCATTTTAACACACATCTCCTCTACATTCTTTCTCTTCATTCTATCTTTTCATACTTTCTATTAACATAATGGCATAGATTTCAGAGGCAATTTGTAAAACAATTCTGTTCCAAAACAGTTTCTACATAATATGTCCACCTGGATTGTGTTAAAAGGTTAATCTAATCTAATACTTTTCCACATAGGATTTAAACTTTCTATTTCTCCAGTTTTCCCATTTTCATTCTATCTCATATTTTCTCTTTTTATCTATTGTCATATTTAGTATCAACATTCTGAGTTATGTTTGGAAACAAAGAAATGTCTGTGCAGCTGTTTTAATATATGTTTCCTTCATCTAGCTCGGCTCCAAAACAGTTTTGTATTCAGAACATTTGCAATGACTGGTTCTCGATTGTTTTCAAAGACAGCCCCACACTGTATATAAACTGAACAATGTGTTACCAGGATGTGGAATTGGTCCAGGAGTCCTCATTTCAATATTCTAATGAGTATCAAAGTACAACCAGAGTATGGAACTGCTTCAGCCTAATGTTAATATTCATATGTATTATTTTAACATGGGCCAAATGCTTGTGCTTCTATAGTAATTGTTCCTTTCTATGCTATGTCATAAGAAAGTAGATGGTCCTATGGATTCAGAAGAATTCATATTCATATATAAGAAAAGCTGCCTATTACTATATTATAAGAGCAACTGTTTTGAGTTGCTTATGCTTTCAGTCTTTGCTGATGATTGGCTATTTTGCTATTATGAAAGAGAATATTTTAGTCCTACTTATATAATTATTTCTAATATAATTACTTTTGGATGGGTACATTATCCTGAATCATAGAAGCAGACCCATCTCTTTTTATGTGTAAAGGTATTTTTTCAAATATAAGAAAACTCATACTTCCAAATATAATTCAAATAACATATGAAAATTATCTTAATGTGCATATCAAGTTTCCAAACAGTTTGCATAGTTTCCATCCAAGTCTGTATTTGATTATGCAGAAGTAAGTGATTTATCTATTGCTGCTATTATTTTAATGTTTATTAGCTCCTGATTTCAACTTCATTTGTCAATGTTTTAATGTCCGGTGTTATGATTATGGTGTTTTTGTGAAGCCTTTGTACTGTTCTACTATTGCTTATTACTGGGAAAAAAATATTCCGTATAAAATCCATTAAAACAAGCACCCCAAAGTTAAGCATATTAAAAGCAGGGTTTACATACTAGGAAAATTTTTACATAACAATTCAGTGAAACATTAGCACATTAAGATAGAGCAGAATAAGGAAACAAAATAAATCCTAGTAACTCTTATTTCTAATTAAAAAATTCCCTTAGAGGCAATATAAAAGATCACCCATTTTGTAAAGAATTAAACTTTCTTAGAATTTCTATGTATAGCAGCTGCATTTTGACAAACTGATGTTTTGACATACTGTTGTGTCAATTGAGCTAAGCATTCAGTATACTAAACACAGCAGCTAACATTAGCAAAACAACTTACACAATGCTGTGTGCCACTTTCTACTAGGTTATAGAAATGACGTTCATTGGTGACTTTAGTGGCAAAGGCTATAATCAATTCACTGAACAAATATTTTAAGTTGTTTAAGTTGGTATTAAACTTAATATTTTAAGTTAAATTCCTACAGAAGATAAAAAATATAATTTTCATAAAATGGCACAGCTTTTGGCAAGATAAAAACAGTATATTTGTGACTCAAAGCTGACTTTTATCATTTCAATATTTTGTTTTGATTTATTCACTCAAGCTTTACATGTCTTGTTGTCAACTCTTTGCAAGTGTAATAAAATACTGTGTTTAAACTTAAGGATACTGTAGGTCAGCTTCGAAGTCTATATGAATGTGCTAGAATAATTAAATTTCGTTCCATGCAATAACAAACAAAACAACACAAGAATTGTATCTGGTTCTGCCTACGTGCATCACCTATAAATAATACTAATTTCATGAAAATTTATAAATTAACAAATTGTTCATCTCCTATACATATTGACATTAAAGTATCTTTGAAGTATATATGCAGGCAATGATGATAAGATTATAACTAGAAGACTATAGAGGAATATAATTTAACTCACAAAATCACTGAATGTCTTAAAACTACTGCCTCACCATTGTAAAACTGTAGCAGTTTTGCTGGCTTTTTTTGAAAACGAAATTAATCTTCATGTTACTATTTAACTGTTATTTAAAGGAAAGCTGCATTTGTTGAACATTCAATGTTATATAGTCACTTGAAATTACTAAATATGCAAAGAATTAAACTTTGGATGGGTTTTGTAAAATCCTATTAATGTGTATAGATACAAATTATCAACACTGAAAAAGTTCTTAAGAAGGATCACAAGGATCCAGTTCAGGTAAGTCAGCATCACTACCAAGGTGGTGTATGTATATACTTATAAATTAGTAATTAGAGTCCAGATTTCGCAGCCGCAAGTAGCAGTTTGAAAAAAAAATTGCATTGATTAATCTGCATTTGGTTGTGAGGCTGACGTCTTTACTCTTCTAGGTGTTATTCATGCCAGATATTGCAGTTCTTCCAACTGTTATATGCCGTATGTTCTTAGGGCTGCAGACACCAGTTTGGTCAGTTTTAGAGCACAGGAAGATGAATTTCTTTACCTTTTTGATGGTCCTACTAATCTGAATTCTGACCTGTGTTCTTTGCAGTTGTCATTATCATTGTTTTCCTTGATGTTCAGGTGCAGTCTAAATTTTCCTTTTCATCTTTTGACTCTCAGAATTAACTACTCCAGATCATCCTTGCTTTCCATGAGCAATGTTGTATCATCTGATATTGGAGGCTGCTGATATTCATACCATTGATTTTAACCCCAGTGGTAGACTCTCCAAATGTGCATTTCTCATAACTATTGCTGTGTGCATGTTGAATAAGATAGGTGACAAGATTCAATCTTGTTGAGTGCCTTTTCCAATTCTGAATCATTTGTGTCTTCATATTCCATTCCTATAGTGGCTGCCTGATCAGAGTACAATGACTGAATGAGCTGAATGTGGTATGATAATATTCCAGTTCTTTGAGACTGTTCCAGAGCTTGTCATGGTCAACAGTCGAAGGTTTTGTGTAGTCTATGAATACTGCACTTGTCTGCAACTCTGCATTCCTTCTTGGGACTGTGCAACTGGTTTAAAGATTCAGGTCTTTAAAAAACAGACAGGTACTATGTTCAAAGTTCCTAATCCCCCAGTTGCATCACCTAGATGAGGATCAAGGCTCCTGAGCAATAGTGCATGTATTGCTTGTAATGTAAGAAAAAAGAGCAACATCTGAATTTTTTTGCTATGAGGAAAAATGAAAGATATAGGTCACCTTAATGTCCACTCACAAAAATTATTGCAAGGAAAAATGACTAATTGTACCACAGATTCAAGTCAAGTAGCATTCCATCACCCTTTGTTCTGACTGCTTAAATCACCATGTTTGAATCCTTTAAACGGCTGAACAGAGCATCATCGTGAGCCATGTAGTTTTTCAGATTGCTTTCTATTTTTGCCTTCAATGGAGAAGTAATAATTACAAACCACACCTACTGTAGATAATTTAATTTGGAAACATGTTCTTTTTCTTTTTGAAATTTTAAATGACTATGAGAATTCTTTGCTCAAAACAATAAGATTTTTTAAAAAAAAGAATAAGAAGGAACTTTTCATTTTTTAAGTTCCAGAGTTCTTGCTTCCTTGATTTTTTTAAAAACCAACTTCCAGAAGGTGGCCTTTCACACTCTTGAGAACAGTATTTATAGAAGGATTTTTTCCCTGTGTACAGCTTGGTGTACAGAACACAACACAAAGCAGAGTTCAAATGCATACACAAAAATTAATTTTCTCTGTTAATAGCTTGACAAACAACTTTGCCATGACAAATTTAAATATTTGTCAATGACAATTATGCCAGATTACAAAAATTATGCTTTATGCTATGTGTCCTTCTGCACAATATATATAAATCTTTTATTACAGAATGACAACATTGATTCTGCTTGTGCATATTACTGTTGATCAAATATTGTAGCTGACAATGAAAAGTTCATTTTTTATGCCTCCCTTTCTCAACTTGTGGAGGGTCTCCATTTTCATTATGGCATTGTTCTAGTTGCAGTGGCACTAAAAGTCCTTGCATATACATTTACAATCTCCTCAATCTACACATCCAGTGAACAAGCATGACAGGAATTGTATCAAATATATCTAAAAGTCACCTAGATAATTCCATGTTCAAACAGAAGTACTCCAGTTATTTTTAAACCCTACTTAACTAAACTGAGAATTTATTGGTAAGTAGCAGCCTGGAAAAAACACAAGTGCAGTGCTGCTGAGATACAAACGTTGTGAAAATACTCTGCAAAACAGAAATGCTGTAGCAATAAAACTGTGCAGAAAGACTAATTGTGAACTTACCTTTGATCTAAGAAAAAGCACTAGCCATTTCCTTTAAATATTTGGAAGTTGGGATAGAAAGCAAAATTGAAACATGATCTGAAAATGAAAGACCAGTATAGACTTCTTTAAAAAAGGAATCCTTGCACTTGTGTTACTGACTTTATTGGCTTATATCTACTTCTGCAGGCTTAATCAAGACATACCTAAGAAATCTAGCATCTATCAACTTAAGGGATCCAATCATTACAGAGAAATATTTAAATAAATTTTCCCCCAATACAAGTAACTCAAACTACTCTGTAAACTGTTTTGTGCCATCCAATTGTATCCCGCTGTTTCCAAGATTCAATTTTTTGTAAGAAAATTGACAATTATATACAGCTGAAAGGGGAATACTCTGTCCTATTCTCTAATACTCCATCCTCAAAGATACTAGCCTGATCATAAAAGAGAATCTATTAAGCATTAAGTAATTGATCTTGCAAAAAAGCTGATGGGATGAGATTGGTATTTGCATGGTAAATTATCAGAAATCTGACACCCGGAGGCTCAATTGGAAAATAAATAGAAAATTACCAAACGATGGTATTGGCAAATCATCAGATAAACTACATTGACATTGCCCATGTCAGTAGCACTGGAGCTTCTGAATGTTTCTTGGATTAGGAAAGTTGCCTCTGAGTTTACTGTTACTTGTGCTCTAGTTATTTCTTTACTTGATTTATTATCCCATCCCTCTAATAAATCAAACTGCAAATAGAAGAAAAGTTAAGAGGAAGCTTAATGGAGTACATGTAAAACTTAGTACTTGCACTAATTCTGTGGCTAAATGATACCCTTTTTGAAGTTATATTGCTTTATTGAATTTGCATACCAACATACCCTTTTGGAGTAATTTGAAATAAAATTACAAGTTGCATGTTAAGGTGGAACCCAACATTTATAATTTAATATAAAGGTCATTTATGGTAGTCTATTAACTGTACAATGAATTGAAGATCTCTGGATATTTTTGAATTATGACTTTCATAATTCATATCAATAGTGAGGGATCTTTGAAACTAATTTAGCAATGTCTAAGAGATCACTTTGCCCAATCTACATGACCATGCCAGAATTCCAATGTTTATTTTTTCCCCTCCAAGCAAAGTAATGCAAATGCTTTAATGGATAATGAATCAGATGAGGGGGCCCAAGTATTCCTACATACAACACCGCTGACAGAAGCTTAAATATTCTGTATTATATGAAGCACCTTTGGCTGGTGAGAATAATGTAATTCCTCCTGAACAAATATGATAAAGTGGAAGGATATGAATCCAGTGCCCTCCAAATGTTTTGAACAGGTTCTTATCAACTCCAGCCATTAAAAACAGTGGTAAATTATTATGTAAAGTACATCCAGAGAGCAACATATTGCCAAATCCCAATCTATTCAATTATAATTATAACCAGGTATTAGTAATCTTTTTATTATGTTAGTTAAATGCAACTTTTCATGAAAGGTCCAAAAATTATAGCTTATGAACTTTTGAATGGATGGGCTGAAAATAGTACACTATTACATTGATTATAATTCAGACATACCAGTAACCTGTAGAACTAGCCCTTATTTCTAAAACACAAATTTGTTTTAAGATCTGGTAACATACCTAGACTGCAAACTCCAAATGATCATTAGATGGCATTATATGATTGGAAATTATCTTTGCAGATATCTAGTGGTCACTTGAGGTTCTATGGTCTATAATGATAGGTCTTCTGAAGACCGACAGATGCCCTGGTCCTTTTCATTTTCGAGGTGCTGTCCAAAACACACAACT
Source organism: Myanophis thanlyinensis (assembly GCA_017656035.1). Classification (NCBI taxonomy): domain Eukaryota; kingdom Metazoa; phylum Chordata; class Lepidosauria; order Squamata; family Homalopsidae; genus Myanophis; species Myanophis thanlyinensis. Next base: position 15,184 of record JAEANM010003538.1, read on the forward strand.
TAAAAACAAACTAATCTTTGGCCCGCAGAGTTTGTACAACCATGAAATAAAACTAAAAGTTGAGGGAAAATATTTGTAAAAGAAAAACTGTTTTTTAAAAAGAAAAATCTATTTTTCAATAGATAATATAAATTAAAGCAGCTTGCAATTTACAGTGCAAATATTGCTTCATTCTATTTCTGCTGGATAGCCCTCTACAGCAATTAAAATTAAAGAGCACTCATGTAATTATCCTCAACAAATAACTTTTCTTGCATCAGTTCTTAATTTCCAATTCTAAATCAAAATACTTGAGATCGTTCATCTAAGAAAGAGTGAATAAACTGATTTTTCATAAACTGGGTCTCCCTAATTGCTTCATAGATGATGTTTTCAAGCTTAGGAAACATTTGTTGTTGTAGGCCTACAAGATATCAGCCAAAACAAAAGATTATTTTATCATGAAAAAAACTTCTCTGGTACAGCCTCATAATCCATTACAAACATAACATATTACAGATATACTATATAATGAGTTTATCAATAAATCTTCCTGTAAAAGATGTATCACAGATGTATCATTAATAAAGCATCCTTTAATTTATGAGGTCTGGAATTTGTGTAGTTAAAATTTATATTCTGCTCAGATTATGTACTGAAGCATCTTTATATCCATGCTATTACAAGATAAATTTCTAGCAGAGGCAAATTTCTCCTGCACCCTTCCAGACCACAAAGAATAAAAGACCTGAAAGTCCCACTTCATTGGTTCTTCAAAAATACTAAATATTTTTCATGATCAGCTTCCTAGAAGGGTTTTCTGCTTTCAAGAGTAATTGTTAATATAACTAGCTTAATCTCTGATTCATCAAATCTCATGTTGCCTGCTTATGTTTGAAGCTGAAGATTGCACCTGAGGTCTCAAGCCTTTGAAAGGTCAGACTACATAATAGCCTGCATTAATGGATCACAAGTGGCGGAGGCTTAAATAAACTAAGAAAACATACAGTATACCACCATGCTGGCCTTATTATAGGAGGGGATGAAACAGCATACAGGAAAGAAATCCAGAAGCTAACTACATGGCGCTCAGAAAACAACCTGCACCTAAACACCAGCAAGACTAAGGAGATGGTGTTGGACTTCCGGAAACGGAGAGAGGAATCTGCCCCACTATATCAAGGGGGTGGGCAGCGGAGAGAGGGTTTCCTCATTCAAATTCCTGGAAGTGCACCTCAGCCAGGACCTCACCTGAAAAAGTAACATATCCCAGGTGGTCAAGAAGGCCCAACAGAGATTCCATTTCCTAAGAGTCTTAGGGAAAAACCAAATGGCACAGCGACTGATGACTTCTTTCTACCGGTCAACAATAGAAAGTCTCCTCACATACTGTGTCACAGTATGGTACGCTGGCTTAACAATTGCAGACAAGAAGGCACTACAGAGGGTAATGAGCACAGCACAAAAAATCATGGGTTGCCCCATAACCCAACTGAAGGAAATCGCCAGGTTCCGCTGTCTCAACAGAGTGAGAAAAATCCTCAGGGATGACTGTCACCCAGGACAGCAGTTCTTTATACTTCTACCATCGGTAAGCGATATAGAAGCATAGCCAGACAAATAGGCTGAAAGATAGCTATCCATGGGCCATCAGACTTCTAAATGCCATACACCACGACTAGACTTGATACAACAGACTCATAATGCCTGTGCAATGTGCAGTATGTACATACCAGTGGAATAACGTGTGTGTGTAAATGTGTGCCTAGTAATTCCTGGGGTTATGGACTAATTTATAAGTCTGGAGATGTATTCTGTATTTCTGTGCTTTGTGTGATTGCACCGATGGAGGCTCATTCAATTTCATTACACACGTTGTGCATTGACAATAAAGGTTTGAATTAAATTGATTTGACAAATTTGATGTAGCAGTTGGACAGTTTCTCCACCTTATAATTAATTAAAGTTTTAGGAGAAACTTCCTAACAGTGAAGACAATTAACCAGTGGAACAGCTTGCCTTCAGAAATGGTGGGCGCTCCATCACTGGCGGTTTTTAAGAAGACACTAGACAGTTACAACATATCTGAAACAGTATAGGTTCACCTGCTTGAACAGGGAGCTGGACTAGAAGACCTTAAAGGTCCCTTCCTGCTCTGCTCTACTCTATTCTCTCTGCAATGAATACTACAGTACATTCTTTTATTACTAACATTTAAATAGCATTTTAAAAATTTACATTGGAAATTGTACATTGGAAAAATACCAACACTAAAGAAACATGCATTATTGGAAACTGTCAATGCTTAATTGAACATATCAAGAAGGAAAGCGAGAACTGAAATTAAGCAAAATCAGACAATATGAGGTTTCATAGTGCAAAGAAAGATCTTCATGTCTTGTTTTTGATTTTTATTTAGAAACTGTATACAGTTTCTAAACAGTCATTGTCTATTTTGTAGAGCTGACAATAAAAAAATCAATGCAATTAAAAATTGATTTGGTCTGAATAATTTCTCTGGTTTTGCACTACAAATAAAACATAATTTAGACTTAACTAAATGAAAGCTTGTAAATCGAGGACTACCTGTATACAGTACTGTATTCATTTCAATTATTTATTGGTTTTGATTGTATTAGTTTAAAATTTACAAAAGAAATTGGATAATGGAAGTGCAGCCCTGGATGCTTAGGAGTTTTTGTATTACAGCATTAGCCCAGATATCTGTCTTGATCACCTAGCAAAGGCAGATCTTTTAGATGCTATACAGCAGCAACAGTTTCAGTCCTACTGAAAAAAGTTTGGCATGCTAGAAAATTATTTGATACCATATCTTTGAAATGCTACAGGTTCTATTTTGTCCCAATTATTATTTAAAATCTGAACCTGTTGGGTAAATAACTGGGAACTGTACAATGAGATGGCACCAATTTATTGATGATACTACTGAACAATAACACCAAAAATATGGTCGATATATCTGAATGCCAAATAAAATTTACTCAGGAATTAAAATTTAACCAGTTCTGGATTGGATACCTTAAAAGTTCAGTGTGCAAGTTTCAACCTTTTCTATAGTCAGCTGACCATTATTCCATATTTAGAAGTTTGCAATACATATGATATAGCTCTACCATTTAAAGAGCCTCTGGAAGCTTAAATTAATACAAAATGCACCTATATTTATATTACTGAGATTATAATGCAATAATAATGAAAAATATGTACTGGTTGGCAATTATTTTCCGGGTCAATTCAAGAGTTAAATCTTTAAAACCTGAATAGTGTTGGGACTGAATAAGAGTATGCTTGTTTTAGGATGAATATGTCCAATTTAAATCTATAGCAGAACCATCATCTCTTTAAAAAGGTGCAGAAAAAAATAAATTCCACAAGCTGAAATCAAAACACAGTATCAAGCAGTGTTAAAAAATGCAATTAAACCAGACATTCTATTATCTAAAATATTTCTTCCATTCCAAGTATTTCTTCCATTCAAGATTCCTCAACCTAGGTCCCGCTTGCAAAGGACCTAAAACCCCAAGTATCCACTCACTAACCCATCTTCAGTGACCAGCTGAACAAAATATCCTGTAATGAAGGCCATCAGTTCAATGAGCGGTCTGCATTTACTTTCATCTTTATCGTGGCTCCTCAAAGATGGACAGGACAACCTGCTATTTCTATCCTCTACCTGGTTATTAGTATTATTGTAGTAATTGATTATTATCTAACGATCTACTACTGTTAGACATCCGGCACTGTATTTGAAGTGCACCCATTAACCCAGGGAAGGAAGTTATACACACAGCACAAAACAAAGTACGTCCTGCCTACTTTTTATTTAGTCTTCTTGCACTTTGGTAGTAATGATGGAGCTTAAAACTTTTTCCTCTCTGCTATGAAAAAGGCGCCCTGCTTACTGCTTGCCAGTTCTACAATATTGTATGCCCGTAGGGAGTTGTTTCTCAGCTGTAGCTTTTTTCTTCTCACCCCTCAATTCTAATTGTGGGGATTGTTTTTTAATATTCCGGTGCTCGAAACTCGTCAATTAATATCACTAAGCTGAACCACTAACACACCTCCCATCCAATATGGCCGCTCCACCAAACACGACCGAAGCACACTCTAACTAATTGTCGTTTCGCTCCGCCTTCCTGTAATTCTATTGGCTCGCTCTATTCGAAACTCTGCCACCATTGGGCGCGCTCGGCGTCCTTCTTCCTGACTAGTGGCCTCTCTCAAGTTAGAATGACGCGACATGTAAACAAATCACTTTCTAGATATTCTAAACTAATCAGAACTCCGGCGGCGCACGCCAGCCCCCCGAAGCTAAGGAGGGGGAAGAGATCTGGGCAGCCCCCTGCATCCCATCGTGGAAGTATTAAAAAAAACAACATGTTGAGCTGCAAAGTTCCCTTTTTTATATATATAAAGAGGGGGGGGAAATAAGATACCTGTAGCCTATCAATGCGGGATGGGTGGGGTTTCGTCTAATTTTATTACAAATATCTGTATGCCGCTTAGGAGGATTGCAGAGAAGAGGGGTCCGCATTAAAGGAGGTGGCTTCTCAGATCTAGCGGCTACAACTGAACTTTGCCAACTCCTAGCGTTGCAATGCATACAAAGACTCCTCAAAACGCCCCATTCCCGTCACATTCAGCATTGCAAAACTGAAGGGAAAGGTTTTCTCCTTTCCCATCAACGTCTGCTCTGTGTGAAGCACACTTTTTTTGGGTGGTGGTGGGGGGGGGAGAGGGGATCCTACCGCCAATCACTTGGTCTTTCTCCACTCGCCGATATTACTACCCAGCATAACAACCACGAGGGTCGAGTCAGGTAACCTTGTTTTCACTTCCTTCCACAATAGATTAAGCGGAAAATAAAATTGGGGTGAACACACCGGGGGAGGGAGGGAGGACGTGTGCAAGCCTTCGGCGGTGAACATAATCTGAAACCTATGAGATTCTTCCAACACTTGGCTCGCTCTCGCCATGTCGTCAGCTATACTCAACAGGGTTTACAGATTTTTCTCATTAATAAAAAGCCCGAGAACATGTTTTTGTCGGTACACCTAAGACGGGCAAAGCTCTTCTGAAATGGAAAATATTCAATCGAACCAAACCGAATGGACCTTGCAAGACTGGAGCGTGCTCTTTCTTTATAATAAGATGGCAGAGTTTTCCTTCAAATGCCCAACTAGTAAAGGAAACCTGCAGAAGTCTGCACAAAACAAAATAGCTAGGTCTCCTCCTTCCCACTTGTCTCTCCTTCCTACGGTTATAAACGAGTTAAATCCGGTTTTGTTTTTTTTGGGGGGGGAGGGGGGGAGGAGGTTAAAATGAAAAAAAGTTCCTTGCAAAAAGGAAGCACAAAAATGCATTCCAAGGACTCAATGCCGATTGCTTGAAGAAACGCCTAGCCTAACGATCCCGCCTTCATTTTACACGGAAAAGGAGACTTTAAAAGGAACCTCCGGGGCTCCTCTGCAGTCTGAGGAGAAAGGCAAGCAAGCACACGCCCCCTTCCATATCCCTTTCCACCCAGGGCGAGCGCTCCAACACGGGCATGGCTCCCTGTCCACCCTACGCGACACTTCCAGGATTGGAAAAAAGGGGAAACCACCCCCATCCCTTTTATCTCAACTTTAATCAAACGCGGCCCCCTGTTTTTGCCTGAAAACTATCCCTTCCGCCGATAGTTCCCAATGCGGTGGCCCCGGGTCTCCTCTTCCAAGCCACGCTGCGGAAGGACAAGCACCTTTCGCTGCCTCCACCAAGACGACCTCGACCGCGCCGTTCTCAGCAGCCTCCATCCTAAATCGCCCTTCCTTCTCGCTGCCCCGGGCAGCAAGGACCCTCGGCATTTCCCTTCCTCCATTCCGCCAGAGCCGCCGCATCCTTCCGCTCGCCGAAGGACTTCCCGGCTCATGCAACAACCTGCTGGGACCGTCGCTCTGCCCGTCCCTTCCCGCCGCCGCTCTCTTCCGCCCCGACACGGGGCCACGGAGCCCCCCAAACTTCTCTCTCTCCCTCCCCACCTCCTGCTCGGTCGGCGCTTCAACGGCTTCCCATCTCCCTCGGTGGCTCCTCACCTGGGGCCCCGACCCAGCGGGGGGATAGAGGACGTCTCACTTCTGGTCCCAGCTTCTGCTGGGGCTATAGCTCTGGCCCGGCCCCTCCATGCCGCTCTGGGGTTTGTTTTGTTTATGTCCCTTCCTGACGGATTCCCGGAAATCGCGTGACTCGCCCCCATCACGTGGCCTTTAAAAACGGGGAGGGGGGGAAGGGCGAGCACAGCCAAGTCGAGGCAGAAAGTAAGGCGCCGAGGCCTCCAATCAGAAAGCGCGCGGCCGAGGACCAATCAGCGGCCGCAGAAGGTGGTCTCCCCTCTCATGTGACGGACCGGAGGGCGGGGAGGAGGGAAGGGTTCTCGCTCAGCTGACGGGGACGGCGGCGGGAATTTAACGGGGGAGTGGAGGGGGGGAGGGGGAGCGCTAGCATAGCTTCTAATTGCCAAGTAGTTGCAGCTGGCCGCTCTTCTGTGGGGTGAGAACCAAAGGGCCCGCTTTTAATCGATCCCAGCTGATTTCCAGGGATCTCTAAATTGTCTCCCACTTGCCAGACTCTTGCAGCAGGAGGAGAGCTGCAATCCCTCCTGTGGCTGTGGCTGTGCTTTCCGGCGCCTAGATTTAGCCAGCTTCCATTATCGCTGGCCGTGGGGAATGATATATTACTCCCCACGGAGAGGGCTCGCAACTTGGGTGTCCTGGATGTACGGCTGTCATTAGAAGAACACATTGCAGCCGTCTCCAGGGGGGCTTTCTATCAGGTCCGCCAGATCGCCCAGTTGCGCCCCTTTCTGGACCCGGGTGCCCTTCGCACAGTCACTTCCGCGCTGGTAACCTCCCATCTGGACTATGCCAATGCTCTCTACATGGGGCTCCCCTTGAAGAGCATCCGGAGGCCGGAGGCTGCAGTTGGTGCAGAATGCAGCCGCGCGGGTAATTATGGGAGCTCCTTGGAGCTCCCATGTTACATCTTTCCTGCGCGAGCTGCATTG
>JAEANM010003539.1:0-22225 GCA_017656035.1 Myanophis thanlyinensis
CCGGCCTGGCCTGATACCTTGGGGTATTTTAATTTGGATAAAAAATTTAATTAATTTAATTTTAATAGAAGTTTTTTTTTAAAAACCAGCAAATTTAATGATTTTATATTGTTTTTTTTAAATTTTGCTATGTATTTTGTCTTTTTATCTGCTGTGAACCACCCTGAGTCCTCAGGGAGATGGGGCAGTATATAAATATGAATAATAAATAAAAAATTTTACACATTTGCTTCACAGTTAGGCTGGCTTCCAACAGGCCATTAAACTGTTATTTGTCATCTATAAGCCCTACATGGCACAGAATGGGATACTGAGAGATCAGGTTATTGATTAAAGAGTGTCATCTAGTAGAAACCAGAATGTGTGCCTTTTCTGTCAATGTGTCTAACCTTTGGGACATCCTTCCCCCAGGATTAGATTCGTCTCAAACAAGAGATATGGTGGTGTGGTGGTTAGAATGCAGTACTGCAGGCTACTTCTGCTGACTGCCAGCTGCCAACAGTTCAGCAGTTCAATTCTCACAAGCTCAAGGTTGACTCATCCTTCCAAGGTTGGTAAACTGAGGACCCAGATTGTTGAGGGCAATATGCTGACTCTGTAAACTCTTAGAGAAGTCTGTAAAATATTGTGAAGTGGTATGTAAGCCTAAGTGCTATTGCTATTATTTGGCTTTTGAAGATACGGCTGTTTTCCCTGGGATGGGAGTTAGGAAGTCATGTGAACTTCTGAAGTAGTATTGATTTATTACTGATGATTATCCTTGGCTGCCCTTTTTCAGCCTTATTCCTGATGCATATTCATTTTCTTTACTGTTATACATGAAGTTTTTAATTACATCTGGCAACCAGAGTTGATTAAGATGGGCAGCCATATCACTCAAATCAAGAAAAATAAAAATAAAAACAATGAAAGAATAATATGACAAGAATTAATAGAAATAAAGGAAAAATTAACCAGATGGAATAAATAAGCTTTTATTTCAAGAACAAAAAGTAGTGTTATTACATTTAAAGCCCGATAATGCTATGCTTTGACTACTTGCTGCAAGAATGTATGAAGTTATCTAGGAGAGTTTACTTATGGATATTATGGCCTATCTGACAGAGACCATGGGTTAAGTCTATGTTCTACTAGATATCAAGTATACTTATTGTCAGGTTGAGAGAAATAATCTTTGTTAAAGGGTCCAGGAATCATTTTTAATTTTAGACTTTTAACCATTTAGGATTTAAATCAATATTAATTTTAATTGATGTTTTAAAATTTAAAATAAATTTTAGATTTATATATTTTTTCCTATAAACAACCTGTTCACTACATCACTGTATTTATGTTTTGGAGGACATATTATGTGAAGACCCAGAGAAGTGTATAGTGCTGGAAAAGGTGGAAAGATACAGGGAGATGTGAAATATCAGGGTTAGCAAAAATCTTTGTGACTGTTAAAGAGTTAATATCGAATTGAAGATATATCAATCAATCAATGGAATTAATTTTCTGAATATTAATTACAATTGCCTTGAATTCTGAAACACTTCTTTGTTACAAATATCAGGATTTATTTCCGCTTGTGTATATGCTCTTAGTGATTTCTAAATCATGGTTATTGGTGTCCCTGCAGTATGATTGGCAAGAATAGACACCACTGTATCATTCCTCTCAAGCCAAATGTTGGAAAGAAATTTGGCAGAAGTGAGAGACACACACTGTTATTAAATTTTACAAAACTATTTTAAAAATATAAATAAATAAAGGTGGTGTAATCCAATTTGTGTTATTAGTCTACATGTGGGATAAATGTCTTAAAAATTATTTGAATGGAAAACTATATTTTTGCTTTAAAGAAAATCCAAATATTATTTTGGAATTGTTGAGAATTCTGTAAATTTTACTATAGGAATTCTAGGGGCAATTGTTAATTTATAATGGAGGGAGTTCTACACTGTAAGTATGCATAAAAGAGTGTACTGGGGAAAATGGAAGAATATTGTCCACATACTATTTTTTAATAACTTCAGATCATTAGATATGAGTTTTCTTTAACTGGCTCAAATATGCTTCCAATTTTCACTCTGGAACACAGGAGGGTATTTTCTTTTACATTTTCTTTGGCTTCCATTCTTTTCTAAATCCCAGGAAGTCCTGGGTTTGCTTTAAAACCAACTTCAAATTAAAATGATTTTCTGTACAAGGTACCTGTCAGATCCCTTGTGTATTATTTATTGTGGCATAAAGGAAAAAGAAACTAACAACACCATCACTTCTTTGAGCATAAATGTAAAGTTACTGTTTAATATGCCTTATTATCTGTTGCAAAAAAGGAGTATTGCCATTGTACAACACTTCAAATTATTGAAAGGTCGAATTTCTTTTTACTTCAAGATTTGCAAGTTGGATGGTTGAAGATATATCTATTATTAGGATGATACCAAAAAGTTCTGTCTTTGGAGCAGGAAATATTATAACTGTTCCTTATCCTGGTCCCTGTGAAAATATTCTTAATCCTTCCTCCCCTCCCTGACATTAAAACTCCAACCCAACTGAGGGAAAATGGAGACTGGGTACGTACATGGAATACAGTAGACAGAAAAGAGGCCGAAGAACAGCTCTTGTTCTCCTCAACTTTCCATCACATCCATGACCTAAGTAAAATATTGAAATATTCTTTGCTCTGAGGTACTGTTGTAAACAGGCCATCCAGAATGTCAGATCCTCAAGTGCCAGAACATTCTGGAAAAACAGAACCTGAAGAAGAAAATTAATGAAAATATTGTGTAGCTCTATGTAAATAGAAAGGGTTATATATATGGTAAATATTTCTAAGATGTTTCATTTGTACCTAACGGAACTTTAAACCTTTTCATTCTCAACTGAGAATATGTCTAAATGTTGCAATGGAAACTGTCACTGTGAGTGAAAAATATTCATTTGCACTTCATTTTCACGGATCATTTGGAAGGCCATGGGTTTTTAAAATAATTGATTTGCTGTGAAATTTGGGTGTGATATATCTCATTCTACTATCTTGTTTTCCAGATCTTGAAGTCTACCAACATTTTTGGTTGCAAAGCAGCCAGGGGGCATGGAGGCTTGAAATGGGAGCATTCCTCATTTCTGTGAAGCCCACAGGAAGGTAGCTTATACTTTGGCCCACAAAGCTTGCTTTTATTTATTAATGGCAGGAGTTCTCTACCATTTTTCCAAAAGGTCTGTGGAGATGCCAGGGATTTAACCAGGTACATTCTGCAAACAAACCCCTTTGACCTGCAGTTTTTGTTGTTGTTTAGGTTTGGATTATGTGACAGAGAGAATATCACATTTGAGGGATATCCCTTTTCTAAACTGCACAGTTGCTTTTATATTCTTAGTCGAAGCAAAGAGTTAGCTTATCTTTCTATTGCTATTAATAGGTTTTTTTTTATTATTTCAAGCAACAACCAGAGAAATCTTTCTTCCTTGCCTAAATTCTGATAGAAATCTTGATTGATCCTTTTTTAAAATAACTCTTCGTAGAATTGCTAGAAATTGAATCCTAAACTTGCTGTTCCATTTTTAATTTATTAAAAGTTTGCACATTACAGGAAGTAACAATTATATCATGGGGCTTCACTATGTCCAAAATCCAAGAAAAAAAACATTTCAGTTTCATAGTTAAGGCTTTTTAATAGAATTGTAAAGATATCTGCAGTAAAATTAATGCATATTGGTTCTATTGCTATGTTATCTATGTTCTTGGAGGCAGCAATTTTGGGACTGTTACAACAAACAGATTAAAAGCTTCAGCAAATTTGATTACATCCCCATTAATTATCAGGCTGATACATGAACCATATAGTAAGCATTCTAATCCACTCATTCTATTCTGCTGGTGTTTTGAATCATTGATTTCCACTTTTAAATTTTTTTAAATGAACAATGTATTTTTACTATAATAACTGTAAGGAGGTTTTTGTATGTGCAAATATGTTATTTAGAATACAGGTTGTCCTCGAGTTATGAATGGAATGGAACTTGCCCATTCCATTCGTAACCCAAGTATTCATGGCAGTAAATCTTGTACCTTGAACAGGATCACTCCCTCTTTTTGCCCACACATTCGCTAAACGAATGTGAGGCTCGTTAAATGTACATGAGGTATTTCAGGGTAGGAAAGGTTATGGGGGACCTAGTAATGGGATAGGTCACCTACCTAAGAGCATCCAAGGCCTCCCCGACCCACTGAAATACCTCATGCTCCCCACAATTTCTTTCAGCTTCCCCCAACCTGCCATGCTGAATCACTTACTTTGTAAAGATCTAGCAAGCGGTCTCCTCCAGCCTCTCAGCTGCATGCACCCTCTGATGCTCTGTTCAGGCCTCCACAGGCCGTCCCCGGCATGTTGCAATCTGAAATGGAGCTTCTGAGAGGCAGATCCGATCTGGCTGGTACGTTGCCAGATAAAATGGAGCTTCTGGGGGTCATAGCAGTCCCTCAGAAGCTCTCCTTCATCTGGCAATGTGCCTCTGCAGTTGTTCATAACTGTGGTTGTTCATAACAGGGAACAGCTGCCATGGTGCTAACAGATTCGTAGTTTCAAGACTTGTTCATAAAGTCTAGGGGGCACTTATCACATCACTTTGAGATTTGAAGTCAAACCCTTAGGTCTACACCTTGCCATGTCCCAAAAGAAAACAGACAGTCTGGCAAACTGATGATCAACATTAAATAAATCAATTTGACCCATTCTCAAAGTTGTTCTGGTTGTTTGTACCTGACAGGTACTATGCAAAACCAGTCAATTGCAGCAGTTAAGTAAATTCTGTTTAGGAAAAATATGGCTTTGTGTGATATGCACATTGAATAATAATGATTTGCCCAAGGCAATGTCATACAGACTGGGGCCTTCTGAGTGTGTTGAACAAAATTTGCACTGGATGGTCTTAGGATAGGGAATTCTCCTCAGAGAACACCTACCATTTTCCCAGAGGTGATATTTGAAACAGAAATGTTCAGAAATTCACTGTTTGGCTTAACTTGAAGATCAGCCTTTCTGCTACACCTACATTTGACACCTTTTGTTTTTCTTCCCCCACCCCTTAAAAAAGGGATAGATGCATACACATAACACAGACAGAGTCAAATAATCAGCTGTTATTCCTAGAGCCAAAAAATATTTGAGTAGTGAACAAACAGCACTAAATTTCATATTAGATTCCGTAATTTGATTAGGAAAGGAATTCCTGCCCACTGGAGACAAATTCAGGGGCCAGTTTCCTATGTATGAGACAGTAGTTTTAGGGCTAAAATTGTAATAATATTGGAGCTTCTCTTTAGGTGGAAAAAAAAAGAGAGAGATAATTACACATCAAAAAATCAGCCTGGCTATGAAATCAGCAGAGGGAAACATTTTAAATCCCCTTTTCTGAATGCTTTTCACATGATCTTTTGGCTAGCATCAACTGGAGAGGCTGCAGTTGTGAAGGTTGGCTAGGTGCATGTTAAAGCTGCCAACTGGAACCCGAGAGGGAAAAAAGTCCCAAATTAGGCAGGATTCCACCTTTTTGGTTAGTTGATTTTCCTGCCAGAAGGGAGTTAATCTCCTTTCCCCTCATTTTAATGCTCTTAACGAGTCATGCACTTAAGAGCATATTTTCTTTTGTTGGAAAGCGCACATTTGACACGAAACTCTTGCTTGTCGAGGTCAGAGTGAGGAAGCACTGGGGCAAGAAAAAGGGAATTGAAGAGTGCCAGATTCTGCACTCAGTATTGCTTTTGTTAGAATGGGTCAAGATGACTCAAAGCAAGTGAAAAAAAAATTATACCCAAGAGATCAGCACGAAATAAAACGAATGAAGCCAAATCAAAAGATCACAAATGGAAGTTCATTTCAGCTGAAAGCAGTGCACGTCCAGTGCATATTATTTACAATGTGGTTTGAACTCCACTAAAGTTGGTGGGGGATTGGGGTTTTGGGTTTTTTTGTACTTTAGCTCAAATCAGCCTACATCGGCCAATTTCAAGAGATGCGTCCAAAAGAATCTGGAACGAATATTACTCATCATTGATCAATTGGTTATATACTAATTTGAAAAATGTGTGATTAATATCATGAATCAGTTGGAACCTAGCATCTTATAGAACAGTGTTAAAACCAAGATATAAATAACAAAATCAAATTGTGATTACAAGCTAAAAAATATAACATGAAGATGTGACATCACATTATGTCCAATTAGAATGACCCTACAAGGCAGCCATTTTTTTATTAGCTTCCAGGTGGGCATAAGATTGGGGTCCTTACATGTTTCAGAAGCATGTTCCTTCTGAACTGTTCCAGAGAGGATGGCTGCTACATAGAAGACCTTCTCACATGGTATCTTCCGGTAGATGGGGGCACATAACAGGAACTCTCTAAGTTTCCAGGCAAGACAAGCAAAAACTATTAGAGAAAGGTTACATACTATAGGTAGGAACAGGAATATTGAATGCCATTTGGAGAATTACTGGAAGCCAATGCAGTTTCTAGAGCATGACATTTCTGTGACCAACTATTAGCACATGTGTGGTTGTTCACTTAGTGAAAACATGTAATTTTATTTTTCCAAGGACAAAAAACAGCAACCATGGAAGAGCCAGAACAGCTACAGTATGACATGACTGGGTTTGTACCTTCCCCTCTGTCAAACATACAAAAATACCTTCCCCTAGCCATACTCCATATAGTTTTTGTAAATATAAGGTTATAAATATCGTGCTATTTTTAAGAGCAAAGGAGAAGCAGTGAATAGAGCAGGAGAATTAAAACAATATGAATGGACTATTTGAACAGTCATAGTTTACACAACTTAAAAATGTTCTAATAGTCTGATATGTTAGATGAATGCTGTTGATTAAAATTATCTGGTTATCAGACCATTAATGAGTAAGAGATATATAGAAGCTCTATTTCTATTTCAGCAGTACTAATGTGTTCTGAGTCTTTTTTATTATCATGCATAGACTCCCTTCTGGTAAAATGTAGGTAACAGTAAGTTAGTTTGCAAGGTAGATTGGAGATGCTGCTTTGCATGAAACTGTGTAAGAGTGCTTGAGTAAAAATGTGTAAGGCAATGCACTTGTGAAATGTTTGACAAAGTACACCCAAACAGACAAAAAGTGCTGGTTTTCTGGTTAGCAAGGAATGTGGCCTGTGGTAGAGATATGACTAAAACTGGCAAAATTTACCATGCTAAAATATGTGAAAGACTTAATTGAACAAAGCCAGGAGAGGTGACAGTTCAATATCTACGAGCCCATGTGATAACAACCATGGCATAAGGAAGAGTGTGTCTTAGAATGTAAGGCAAATAAATGTTAAAGAGCATGAATTCACAAAGAATATGAAAAAGAAAAATGGACATGATGCATACCAAATGTATCCTTCCCTTTTCTTTTAGTTTCACAGATTAGGAACAGACATCTTCTAATCTTGTAGAGTGGAATTGATGCATACAAGCAGAGAAGCAATGTTATTGTGAATGAAATGGATAAACTGTATGCCAAAAACTTTTATTCATCTATGTCCGTGATGGTGAACCTATGGTATGGGTGCCATAGGTGGCACGCAGAGCCATCTTGCTGGGCACACAAGCTTTTGGCCAAATTACCTCCAGCTGAGCATGTGCATGTGATTGCACATGCACACATGCACTCATGTGCAATTGCAGAGACCCAGCTGGTCTTCGCGTCTCTGCTGTGTCTTTGGGCCTTTGCTGTGCATGCAGCAGGAAATCCAACTGGTCTTTGGAGCTCCCCTGCACATGCACACACAATTGCTCATGTGTGCATGAGTGCCTGCGTGCAGTGCATGTGCATTGCATGTGCATTGCATGTGCAAAATCTGCATGCATGCACAGATGGTGTGTTGCACATGCAGCGCACATGGAGGAGCCACGTTGGGCTCCCACAGGAAGCTGGACCTGAAAGCCTCACAACATGAATGTTAGAGATATATTGCTCAGAAGGTGAATTTATTTTGTTCATTTATTTTGTTCCTGAAAGTCTAATTGTAGTAATATTAGATAGACTGGATGATGGAGCAAGAATATAACCCTGAAAATTAATGAATCAAAGTCTAAGACAAATACATCCCAAAAGGTATAATGGGTGATTACAAATTTTACATAAATGATGAAAACTCATAGATGAATTTGTGCACCTTAGATGAGCAGAAAATAGAGAAATTGTGCAAATGCTGGGGAGTACAATAGATAGTATGTGATATATAACAAAGTGTTTGTCAAAAATACTCAAATATGACTATGTACAACACATGTTTCATCTACTGTTATACCCAAATGCAAGCTGGATATCTCAGGAGAAACATCAATGTTGAATGAAGCAGCAATGAGGCACTGTGTAGTAAAATAAGAAGAGATAGGGTCAATAATAAATAGATGTTAACTAATGTGAATTGAACACAAGAGCGCACTCACTATGAAATAAGTACATTGAGGGGTTTAATCATATAAAAGAGAGGATCAAGCCACAAAACAAATAAATGAACGAGCATCCGTTTGAAAAACCAACATACGAAGGCAGAATAAATGGATCAGGAACTTGGAAAAGACCAAGGGTATATGCTTGAATAGAGCTGATCCTCAATGAGAAAGAAATTCAAAGTTTAAATGATATAAAATGTACATTAAACAATGTACAAAACAGTGTATGGAAACAATGGATTCGGTAATGCAGAGATGTTAGAACATGTATTGGTATAAAAGAAAAGTACCTACATTTCCTTTTCCTTTTGCTATGGTATGCCTTCATTTAGTCTTTACTTCTTTTCTACTCTTTGCATAATTCTATTTACTCCAAGACAGATGAGTATGATGGGCATTTGTGTATGCATACACGGAAAAGTATCACAGAATATATGCCATAATAACATATATTGCTGTATCCTTTGATTGGTAGAAAATACCAAAAATTACTTTGAAGTTTGCCTCAGGGAACGCCAGGGGAAAGTGCTGTTTACTTCTTTCCTCTCCTTGTAGCTTGCTCTCCAAAAACCTCCTGTCCAGTTTCTTTTAAAATTCCCTCCAGCTGCTTTACTCACATTTCCATATTTTTTTCCTGAGGGACCTAGGAAAGGCTAGGAAGCCTACAGTTTATTTATTATCTCTTCCTTTTATTCTTTTTGTGCTATATGCTTATCCTGTGCCTCTTGCATGAAAGTATCACAAGGAAAAAGCTGTAACAAGTTTAAGTCTATTTTATGTTTTAACCATTTTTTTTTAAATTAAAACAAGAGATGATGCCAAGGAAATAGGAAAGAGAAATGGAATCAAAGGATCCATTTCTAGATTTGTCTGAGGTTGGAGAGGGAAAGTATTTATCAGCGAAGTTGAGTAAACATCAATATTTTTTAAAGCATGTAGATAAACAAGGAGACTACATTTTATATGATCCAAATGGTAACAAAATTAAAGAGATTAAAGAGGCTTCTTCGAATGGATAAATACAAGATGGCCAGACCAAATGTAACATATAAGAAACAAAATTTGTTAGAAAAAAGTGTTGGACACTATAATTCCAACAATGCTTTATGCTTCCTCTCACATTAAAAGCATTAGGTCTTTTAGCCAAAAGGTCACTAGTGGTGAATCACTCTATATTATTTAGTATTTTAGCAGCACACATAAAGTAAAATTTAACAAAAGTTCATCTGAGATTTTGAGTCTTTTTTTTTTAATTAGAGGCTTTTAAATTACTTCATAAAACAATGAAGATGATTATTATTAAGGGATTGGCTAATAAGGAATAAATCAAATCTGAAGTTCCTTATTAAGTATTACAAGGATTGTAAATGTTCAAAATGGCTGCTTAGTCAATATTGACTCCCAGTGATGAATATTCAAAAATTTCAAATTACAGTTTCAACTGTTAGCTAATCATTTTGCTCTGATATTGAATTTGGAAGCATTGTACAGATTCTTAGCCTAGTTAATAGTTTGACATTTCACCATCAAGAAAAAAATTACACATATAATTCATCCATATCTCAATACAGGGAAAGTGTTTTCAGGGATAATTTGGCCAATGATATTTTAAATTTTCATTACTACTGTTCATTTATCTTCCTCTCTGAAATATAGCAGCATCTTAGCCCACCTTTCTGGATTCTGTGTCTGAATTGGCAGTGGAGCTCCCCAAGTTTATGGTTCTGGGTAACTTCAATCTGCTTTCTCTGAGATTGAGACTGAGATAGCACAGAGGTTCATGGCTGCCACAACAGCCATGGACATGGTCCAACTTATTTATGGGCCACTTATTCTACTCACAGGGGTGTATGTCACACATCAGATCAGAGTTTTGTCTTTGGTTAGTAGTTTTGGGAGCTGGATTTGGGGAACATTAACATTAATTCCCTGCCATAGACAGACTGTAGTATCTTGGCCTTAGAGTTCTCCATAGCTACTCCCACCAAAGGGAGACAGAGCCTAATATCTCTCTCTCTCTCTCTCTCACACACACACACACCTTGATGGTCCCAGAGCAATTTCAGAAGGAGTCTGCAGTGTTTCCTGAAACTGCTACACAGTTTGGCAGAAGCTCTTAACAAAACTTGCAATGAGCAGGTGACAGAAGCCATGGATCAAATTGCACCTGTATGGGCTTTCTGTGTGCATGGATTTCATAGAGGTTTACTAAGTTGCTCAGAGAGATGAAATCTTAATCAAACCACGCCTAAATAGGTATAATTAACATACTGCAAAATATCAGGAAAAAAAATACTAAGCCAGAGTAATGCTTATGAGTTATTTGCTCCTCTATGGTTAGTTCTAGGAGGTGTTGGTGGGATTGAAGAGTTTAGGTCCTAGGTTCCTGTAATGTGAGCTTGAGCCTGTATTCTGTGATCATGTGATCCTAGGTTCCTGTAATGTGAGCTTGAGCCTGTATTCTGTGATCATGTGATCATGATTTAGAATGTTTTGCAAAAACCCACTGTTCATTTCTGAGTTTCAGCCAAAATGTCCCATAGCAACCAATGGGTTCACTTAACAATCATGGTGTTTGCCTAAGTATGCTAGCCACTTTACAACTGCAGAATCCACTTAATGACCATTGCAAAAAAGGTTGTAAAATTGGGTTGGTATGTAACATGGGAAACCTGCTTACAATCATCACTGCTTACGACTGTAACAGGCAGGCTCTATTATGGTAATAAGTCAAAGACTATCTTAAACCATATAATGATGTCCATGCTTCCTGGATATAAAGGAGGATGTTTGTTTCTTCCCTATTTTTTCTTGTCTTTAAATCAGTCTTGATATTTGGTGGCAGTTTTCTTGGTAATATTTTTGGAAGGGATTTGCCATTGCCTTCTTCCTAGGGCTGGGACTGACTGACTCGAGGTCACCCAGCTGGCTTTGTAGCTAAGACATGGCTAAGTTAGAATTCATAGTCTCCTGGTGCCTTTAGTCACTATCTGAGACTGACAGATTTTCCCTCATGTTTGTCACAAAATGTTTTTTTACTACCTTGATACTAAAGCTAGTCAACCTAGAGTGATATATTTAGTAACTTCCATTTTCAAATTTAAATGTGATTTTGACCCAAAAATGAAAACTAAGGCTTTGGTTTGGAACATAAGAGGCTGCTAAAATTCCATTGATTTTTATAGTATCCAAACAGCCTCGGTCTATTGCAGATTACAAATTATATGGAGGAAATGTATGGCATGTATAATCAGCAGTCTTTCAAAACTTGATTTTTGTCATAAAATACACATCAAAATTGCTTTATAACAACAACAACAATTTCTCAAGGCTGTACTTAAAGGCTTGCATTAGCATTTCTGAAAATCATATCAGACATAGATTCATAGTCATTAAATATATTAAAATAATCTTCCCTCACCCATATATACATTTTAATAGATTGCTTTTCTGCATGTTGATTTTCTTAAGGGTAATTTGTGATAGCATTCATAAATTATTCCATATTCCTAGACTGAAACATTTCTCTCTGACTGTTATGTGGCTAATATCAGAAACTTACAAAAATGCTGAAAACAAACAAATCCCAAGGGTATGGGGCATACATTAGAAATTAAAAACCAACCTCTCCCCCATTTCTCTTTATACTGTTGTAACACTATGGATAGAAATACAATTTGCAGCTGAAAGCATGCAATCATATCACGGAAATCTCCAGTTCTAGTATAGAGCTTATTATCATATCATTTCCATATTTATATATACAAGGAACTATACACCAACCTTGAGTTTATCAAGAGAATAGGTTTTGACTGACTGTTTTTCTTTGCAATACTCATGCCAAGCAGTACAGTTGTATGATGTTCAATAACACCCCCCCCCTCTCCATTTCATTCAATAAAAACCTATCGGCATGTATAGGATTGAATCCTTAAGCTTTAGCACTAGTAATAACTTCTGAGCAAAAGCAAATGTGGAAAGACTATGAGTGTTGGTTAGGGTACTGTATGTTGTGAATACAGAGTTTTTCTCCGACCTGCTCTGACATCTCTGAAAGACGCAACAAAGTCTGCAGAAAAAAATTCCTTGCCCTGTCTTCAGGTCAGGATGTAAGTTTTATTCTGCTCCTGACAGCAGCAACAACAATGACAAAAACAGCAATAGTTCTCTCAGATAGATCCCCTTTTAAGTTGCCATCTGATATACTTAAGAAATCAATTGAACATAATCTTTCTAAACTAATGGGATGTTAAATTTAAATTTACCAACAATTATTTCAATTATTTAACACAAAATGGTTTGTTGGGTTAAACGACTGCTTGCGAAGGCTCCTGGATTGGGGCTGAAAAGTAATAGTGGAAGCAGTATGCTCCGTCCCATATTTGGGTAGACTAGGTTGCCCTGATTGACTAGTCTTACCAGAAAAACACTTAAACCAGCGGTGCCCACACTTTTTTGGCTTGTGAGTCACTTATAAAATGACCAAGTCAAAATGAAACACCAAACTTAGGCCAGCAAGGTTTTTGCATGGCATACCTTCGAATAGTTGGAGCCAGGCCTCACAGATGGCTTAGCCCATTTCTTCTGCAGCTGGCAAGCCTTTCCTGAAGGCCTCTGCAGCCGATAACAGCGCTACGGATCGATGCCATGCGCTCTACCCACACTACCTTTGCAATCGACCGGTAGATTGTAATTGAAGTATTGGGCGCCCCTGACTTAAACTGATGGGATATTAGCTTCTTCTTCTTCTTTTTTAAATAAAAAAGGGCTGCTCTCATTTCAACTTTTTCATATTCTCCTCAGGATAATTAATACAGTAAAATAGTTAACATAAACGCATGTAGATCTCAATAACTTTGACTCTTGCTACAAATGAAGAAGCATTATACTGAAAAAGAAGTTTGTAAAAATCCCTGGCTGGCAGGGAGTGAAGCAGGGAGTTGAACTTTAAATCAGAGTAGGAAAAGTTCAAGAGAACACACTAGACCAGTGGTGGCGAACCTTTTACTTACCGAGTGCCGAAAAGTACATACCGTACTTTGCATGTACCATCTGCACTTGTGTGCGGCTCCTCCATGTGTGCTGCATGTGCAAATGCACCATCTGTGTATGCATGCAGCTTTTGCACATGCAATGCATGCATGCTGCACATAGACACTCATGCACACATGAGAAATCATGTGTGCATGCACAGGAAATCTCCAAAGACCAGCTGGATTTCCTGCTGCAATCGTGTGCATGCACAGGGATGCCCGAAGACTAGCTGGGTCTCTGCAATTGTGCATGCACAATCGCATGTGCATGATCAGCTGGAAGTAAGTTGGCCAACAGCTTGTGTGCCCAGCAAGATGGCTCTGTGTGCCACCTGTAGCACCCGTGCCATAGGTTCGCCATTACGGCACTAGACTTTCTAAGATTTCTTAGAAATCTTTCTAATTCTAACAAATTTCCTTCTCCTGCTCCTGCTCTTCCTCTTGCCTGAGTTGATGCTAAGCCTATTTTACATTTGCACTATAATGGTTAATGCATTTTCCTATTTCTGAATTGTAGGAATCCATAATTTAGGAGGTGGCACAAAAAGCTCCAGAAGCCATATATGCAGCCACAGATTGCTTCTACTCCTTTACATAACAATTGATTCCTGAGATATTTATAAAAAAATATAATGACAGAAGACCAGTACAAGTGGCAAGAAGTATTCAAAAAGACACCTCAGAAGCTTCAGAATTTCATGCTATGGGACTGTTGAACTCTTTACTGTTGACATTGTATTTATTCTCATTCAACACTATCATACCTCAAGGAAAAAACCACGTAGCTTAAAACATTTAATGAAAACCTATCAGATAAACTCATGGTTTTTTTTTTATAGCCCACCAGCGTACATTTACCACACATTTATTGCAATGTCTGTTGGAATCACTTTAGATGGAAAAACTGAATTATTTTTTCCTGACACTATAGGAAATGGGAGCTATGTGGAAGCAGTCTCTCAGGCATCCTACATTTTTTCCAATAGTGACTGAGGAAATCTAAAATAAAAGGTAAAAGTTTCTCCAGACTTTTAAATACGTTGTGGACACAAATGGAACTCAGTTTAAATTCACAGCTTGTCATTTGTCTACAAAGATAAATGGAGATTTAATGCCAAAATAAATTTCAGTGCAGAACAATCTGTGAATTTGCACCAAATACATTTAAGAGAGAAATGATGACACATATATTGTTGGCCATGATTCAAAACTGAAGTTAAAAAGCTTGAACAAGTAGAAGAAAACCTATGAAGCAGTAGGATTCTGCAGACAGGTGCTGTATATTAAAGAATTACGTTAGTGTTATAAATGCCCACTTTTAAAAATATTCTTTTGTTCTTATGGCATGGAGGCTACACTAGGAAAAGTCTAGAATAACATAGAAATGCATTTAGAGGGACCATAAAGAATTAGGCATGGAGACATGATCAACTCCATCTTTTCCTAATGTTTAGATCCAACAATGAATGAATGTATGAATGAAAGGCATCTTAAATTATAAAAATATGCATCAATGTCCAAAAGAACTTCATTATGAAAAACAAGTCTTATAAATAAAATTTATTTAATTGTGAAATTCTGTACAAGGCTTGTATCGAGGTTTGGGTTCCTTTAAAATAAGGATTCTAAACTCTTCAGTTATGTTTTTTTTACATTATATATATCTTTTAGCTAATTTTATAACTGATTTGAGTAACAGTTGAATATAACAGTTTTTAAAGTGCTGAAGTGTTAAGCTACCATGAAATTATGTTTATACAGTATTCATTTAATTGAATTGATAGTAAGGATAAATGAACTGTTTCCTCCAGTTGAATTGTGTATACTTTCCTTTAATATTACTTGGTAAACTTTTCCATGCATTATATACATTTTGTAATTTGTAAATACAGTATTTATTTTTCTTTGCCTCTTTGTTTTTTTTTTAAAAATATTTTAAATAGAACCAAAAAAGGTATAGATATTTTAAAAATAGCTAGCTGCTTTATTAAAAGCAAAACATAATGGATGCAGTAACTCATTGGTCACTGAAGATAAAAAAAGATCCTTCATATAAAGAAATCAAATAAATAACTGATCCTGAAAACATTTAAGCAGATGCAAGCACACATACATAGAGTTGGCTAAGTTTCACTGGGCATTAACATCTTACACACTGCAAAGAAAAGAAAGAAAATGATGCAATTCAACATTTTTTTCTGTTTATCCAAGTCATTCTTTGTATATTTAAAGATTGAATACTCATATAAACAGTGTGGGATAGATGAGGTTGTCTACTAAACAATCTCTAAACAGTCTCAACACATCACCCCAGTAATTTAATTTCCTCTTTTATTTGTTCTGAAATGAAAAATTTCTGGATAGGCTTTCTGGTACTGTTTACTAGGTGTCTTTCAGAGGTACAATGACAGACTTTCAGAAAAAGAAGATTGAAAAGGAAGGTGAGAATTTCAAATAATCTCTGTTTTGTTATGATAGAAGTAATACATGTGTGATAGTTAATCAGAGGGGAAAAAAAGAAAAGAAGAAAAGAAAAGAAAGTGGAGTGGTAGTCCCCATAGGAGCAACAAATGTATATAAAGGAATACTTTTTTATATATATAATGACATGTGAACAAAGCTGTTGTGATTTATGAACCATGGATTATTCATTTAATGTCAAGTGCAAAGAACCAGGAACTAAATCTGATCAACTAATAGTCAAAGCCAAATTAGCACTAAATAAGATTCAATGTAATTCATGGAGGTTTGGACTTGGGTCTCTAGTGCCTGTGTAATGATTTCAAACTGATGACTTATTTAACCCCATATTTCAGCTCAGCCTGCTCATCTACTATAGTTAATCAATTACAACTAAACCCCAGAGTTCCATACAGCAATCCTTGTTGTGGTTCCTTCCAAACAATGCAGTGGTATGGTTGTGAATCTAAAGAGGTATAGGTTTTATTTTTATGACCCACTGACTTTACCAAATAGTGGATGGCCCATACTTGAGTACATAGAAGACAAATGGTCCTTTTGTATGTTGTAATCAAATGTCCTGCAATAGATAAAATGGCCTCATAGAAACACAACTGATTTCTAACTATTGTATGGATAAATCCCATGAAAATACCACCTGTATACTGGATCAAAGTTTTCTAAAGAAAAGCGTAATTCATATTGGGTTTTTGTGGAGATGAGGGGAAAATTGACCAGGAGGAAATGACAAATAAACCTACTATTTTCTGTTCTCTTGCAAATTCCCTCTTGTATTTTCTAAAAAGAATTTTATGCTTTTGTATGTGACTTGTATGATTATCTTTAATCTATGGTTTTCCATTCATGTGTGTTTAATATATACATTTTTTACATACTTAACCAAATATTAAATACAAAATGGTTAACATATTTCATTCAGACACAGCCAATTTTATATGTGTTTATGAAATTTCCAAAGCATAAGCTGCTTTTTGTGCACTTTTCTCAGATATGAATAATGTTTTTAGCAGCAAACAATGAACACCAGCAGTTTCTCTTTGTTGCAGCTTGGCTTGCATGGGAAGTCCATTGAGATGGATCAAATACTTTCATTTAAAAAAGAAATTTGTAATAGGTACCTTTAACACAGCCTCTTTTGACAGACAGCAACAACCATCACACTGGCTGTCAGTCTGAAGACTTTTGAACAAACCGCCTCTGCATGATATAGCGTTATAAAAAGACTACATCAAATAGGAAAAAATAGCATGGAAATAGATTCCATTTTAGTTGCCAGTAAATCAAGTATACCCCTAAAAATTTTACCTGCCAATTTCTTTCAAAAACAGACCAAAAATGTCTTGTGAATTTGCTACCTAAAAATGCCCTAATTAAAAAGAAGGGTAAATTTGTATCAACATTGTGATCTGAACCACGTCTGTCTTTGTTTAAATGTCAGTGAATGATTGTGCAAAAATATTTCATTCATATGGCAGAATAGGCTTGCCATTAGTTGTTGCCATTTGTTTGCCAATTAAGTTTATTCTATGTAAAATTCAAAGACCATTTTGAGGACAGGCTTAGGCAGAATATCCATCAGGAGAAGAGACATATCACTCTTTAGATAAATGTCTATAGAGATTCTCTGTCATCCAGATAATGGTTGTCCCAAAGGTGCTTTTTCAAAAGGCAACAAGACTTTCTTTGTTTTTCCTTGAAGATATTTCACTTCTTATCCAAGAAGCTTCTTCAGTTCTGACTGAACAGTGGAGGAAGGAAGGATTTATATTCCTTGCAGTAATCTGGTCATTAGCATTCTCTCTGAGAGTCACTGAAGTCACTTGGAGATTTATCTGTGTCTTCAGGGTCACCTGAATAGTGCAAATGTGTGCGGGATCCTCTTGGAACTGCTGAAAGGACTATGTTGTAAGCAGGAGGTATGTGGGGTCATATCCCTCCCCCAGTGTTGAGAGAGGACTGTTCAATTTTAATGTAGATGGCCTCTTTGACCCTTCTTTCAAACAAGCCGTCTTCACTGTCTGGAATGTTGACAGATGACTGCAAGAAATATAAATCTTTCCCTTATCGACCATTCAGTCAGAATTGAAGAAGCTTCTTGGATGAGAAGTGAAACGTCTTCAAAGAAAAACAAAGAAAATCCACTTGTGTTTTGAAAAAGCACCTTTAGTACTTGTTGCATACTGTTCAGTGCAGTAACTTTTCTGAGATTTTTGGTGACCATTTGCCTAATCTGTTGATGAATTTTCACAGAGCTGGGGGAAAAAAATCAGAATTTTTTTAAAATTTCTGAAGCATTTCTGTATGTCTCTTTGTACATACCAGCTACTGGCCATTACCACATAATAATAATACCTGAAATTCTCAAGTCAAGATAGATAGGTGGAGGCAATAAATATGATATTTCATTTATATATCTGTTGGTAGCTGCAGGCAAATTAGGTCCCTTGAACAGCTTAAGTGGAATGCAGCTCCTATTATTTCTCCTGGAAGTTATGTTGCCACACTGAAAGAGGACTATCTCTTGTATCTTAGAAGAAGAGCCTCCAGCAAAGTTTTATGGACAAGCTATAAAACCTTAGAAATAGATGCAATTGCAAGACATTAACTCAAGGGAGGCAATTGCTGATGCTGCTGTACACAATCAAAAACTGAAACTTAGGAGAAATCACACCAATAAGAAGTAGAAGCATATCCCCCTCACTTTTTCTCTTTTGCAACCTAAAGAAGATTACATCTTGTTGGAACATACATATTCATGCAGGCAACATCTTATCAGAATTCTGCAAGGCAGAAGAGAGCCTTCAGGGAAATGCAATTAGAACAATGTTACTTAATGCGATGATTAATTATTTACCAAATTACATTGACAGAAATCTAGAGGTCTGTCTATTTGCACATAATGTGTGGGTTTTTTTTTTTTGAAAGTGACATTATTATTATTGGAACAGCAATGACTGGGATATACGGCAGTTCCACAAAATAAGAGGTGAATAAATAGCCAATTAGTGTCTGGCAGAGCCAGGGTAAATGCACAGAGTAATTATCCTACAACAAAAGAGGGAAGCCCTAATATAGAACACTGCCGCATTACAACAAGGAGTTGTTGTTTTTCTCTCCAGAGGTAACAAATGTTAGCATTTGTCAAGGAGCTTTCAGTAAATAATAATTCAACACTATTACATTTGCGCTTCAACCTTAATGAACTTGGTGTGCCAAATACCATTTTCATATATCACAGAACTGTTTTCAGATTTCAAGGGCAAGCGTACATGACAAAAGGATTTGCTATTTTAACACCATAATTATAATCTAGTTATTGATTCCTGACTGACCTATGATTCACACTGCAAACCACAAAGTGGGAGAAAAGAATATCATGCTGCCAGCAGAGAAGAAAAGGGCTGGTTGGCTGAACCTTCTCCAAGAGCTGATACAAGATAATGCAACAATTAAGATGCAAACTGCAAATTAAGACTACTTTCAACAAGTAAAATGACTTTATTATCCCGATCCAGCTAATATAAAACAGTGTTACCATACATGCATAAGTACTTATTTCAGAAGTTTAGTTGTTTTTGCTTGTGTTGCAGGAAGTGGCATAGGAATTGCCTCTGAGATTGATAAAAAACCTAGAAGGGTGAAGTTATAAATTGATTTCCAATGTCTTCACCATTTGTTTATTTTCTGTCATAAACATTCTTTCCTGAGGTTAAAATAATATTTTCTACCTATTAATGTTTCACATGCATAGATTTTGAAGAACATGTTTCTCTGATCATGGCAAAAACAATCATTTCATTTATTTTCAGTGCAGCCATCGAATCTACAAAACTGTGATTCTGAGACTGTCTGAGAAAATTGTGCCAACAAATCACTTTAATTTTCCTTCCAGGAAAAGAAGGAAGCCAATTCTGATAGAAACGTTTTCTTGAAAACTAAGAGCAGTAATGCAAATATTAAAGCCTAAATGTTTCCATTCTAGACAGAACATGCAGAAATAAACTGGTTCCAGGTTGGCAAAGAAATTTGTCAAGGCTGTATATTCCCCTTTATTTATTCAAGCTTTGTGCTGAATATATAAGGAAAGCTGAATTCGAAGTACTGTAGATAAGCATTGGATTTAAAACTGAAGGGAACAGTATCAAAAGTCTGCTCTATGCTAATAATATTATAGATATTAGGGTTATAACTCCCAATATTTGTAAAGCAGGTTTCCCATGTGACTGACACTATTATATTTTTTTTATGTAACTGGTTTTAAGAAACACTGGTTGTTAAGCAAACTCTGTTGTAGTTAAATGAACTCATTATTTGCCAAAACATGGAACTTAACACCAGTTTTTGGCAAAAACATAAATTATGGTCACATGACCACAAAATACTGCAAACGGCCATAAATATGAGCCGGTTGTTGAGCACCTGAAATACAGTCATGTGACTGTGGGGGAGGGGAAGCTTTTGAACTTTGAAACTGGATCATAAGTACCCTTTGGGGGGGGGGGGATTCCATTGTAACTTTGAACAATTGCTAAGAGACTAGTCATAAGTCAAGGACTATTTATATCTGATAGCCAAAAATACAAAGGGTCTGCAAGGTTTGCTGCAACTTCTGACAACTACCCTCCAGAATAAAATTGGTTGCATTTGCCATCATTTTTTTTTGTTTGCTTCTTATTTATGTGTTTTGACGAATTGTGATGGTATTTTATTTTTCTCATTACATTATTAGCTGTCCAGAATTGTTTAGAGTCAGGCAGCGCCTAAATAAGTTAAATTATTAAAATTAATTGTTAAATTAAATAAATTAAATTATTTCATGCCTGTAAAGCTAGTATAATTTTTTTTTTTGAAAATGGCAATGATATTGAGAGTGGAAAATTTCATGCTTGAGGATGGGAAAGAAACAAGATATGATAATTTTTTTATCATATTATAATTAAAGAAATCCCACAGCAGCAGCCTTACACAAATAAGCGCTTTAAGCTTGCATAATATTGAGAAGACCAAAAGCTCTATTGAATATTTTTTTCTTTTCTACTTTCTAGAAGACTGTCATTGTAGGGGTTTATCTAATTCCAAAATTTGGTGCTATAGGAGAAAAACATAAAACACAGAACTCCTTAATCTTAAACCAATGTGGGATTAGCAGGAGTTTGTCCCTAATTAATCCACTGGCTAGGCCAATTAGATCCTCTTTGTCTTTGCCTGCTTGCCACAACAGAAAGAATGAGGCAAGATAATCTTCTTTGGCAGAGATTTAATGATACATTACAATAATATTTTGATTCTGATTATAATGCAGTGTAATATGGTAGATATTTTGGTCTGTTTTTATTTTATTCTCTTTTTTGTTTCCTTTTTTTTTTAATGTGAGGATTTAGTTTATTTTGGCTATTTTAGTGTACTTTATTATTTTATCTTACAAAATTATTCTTCTTTTAAATTGTAATAAATAATTCTTTAGTGTTCAAAAATTCATAAATCTGAAATTATCAAGGAATGAATGTTTAATGGATTATGTGGCAGATTATTTATTCAGATTTGTTGTTGTTAGTTGCAAAGTCATGTCTGACTCATCACGACCCCATGGACAATGTTCCTCCAGGCCTTCCTGTCCTCTACCATCCCCCGGAGTCCATTTAAGCTCATACTGTCTGCTTCAGTGACTCCATCCAGCCACCTCATTCTCTTCCGTCCCCTTCTTCTTTTACCCTCAATTGTTCCCACCATTGGGCTCTTGTCCAGTGAGTCCTTCCTTCTCATTAGGTGGTCCAAGTATTTGAGTTTCATCTTCAGGATCTGGCCTTCTAAAGAGCTGTGGAGTGAGCTTGATCTCCTCTAGGACTGATTTGTTTGTTTGTCTTGCAGTCCAAGGGACCCTCAGGAGTCTTCTCCAGCACCATAGTTCAAAGTCCTCAATTCTTTTGGTGCTCAGCCTCCCTTATGGTCCAACTTTTGCAGCCATACATTGCAACTGGCAAAACCATACTTGACTATATGCACTTTTATTGGCAGGATGATGTCTCTGCTTTTTAGAAAATTTTTCTAAATTTTTTTCCAAGATGGTGCCGTAACAACGGCAGCCGTTGTGGCTGCTATGATCCCCAACCCTGTAGATACCCCTATAGATACCTATAGATACCCCTGGAACCTCCTAGAACCAACCCCAAATCGTTTCAAAACCTCAGGAAACCAGCTATGGACCTCACATGGAGCACAGGCAGCTAGAAAACAACAGAACAGAAGTCGGT